>CM060245.1:18364991-18563090 GCA_030555515.1 Acutogordius australiensis | reverse complement strand
AAGATAATAATAATTTATTTAACTAAAGAAATTTTAAAATACAATAATAATAATAATAATATATTAATAGAACTTCGTCAAAAAATAGAAATAGAATAGAACATTCTATTCATAAACATACTCCCCGGGATTGGAAGAACTAATCTTCCAATAAATCACGTTCAGCTGTAATTGGGAAGGGACATAATTTGATCACGGGCCTCTTGTAGGTACCGTTAGCGCAAGTTATTGTGGCAACGCGAATTATCGAATCCTTGCCTGGGTGTAAGTTAATAACTCGACCGGTTTTCCACATCAAAGGGGGTAAGTTGTCTTCGGCAACTAGTACAAGTTGACCTAGTTTTAAATTGGTAGATGCCCCCTTCCATTTGTTTCGTCGTTGTAGATGCGTTAAATATTCGCGCGACCATCGAGACCAAAAGTGGCAACGCATCATTTCGATATGCTGCCATCGCGTCAAGTGAGAGATGGGGATCTCCGTCAGATTTGGCTCCAGTGAGGAGGTTATTGGACGTCCGATCAAAAAATGACCCGGTGTCAGCATGCTCAAATCGTTAGGGTCATTTGACATCGGAGTCAAGGGCCGAGAATTAAGAATTGCTTCGATTTGGGTTAACAATGTAATTGCTTCTTCTAATGTTAAGGGGGTCGCACCGATTATTCTTTTAAGATGGTGTTTGGTTGATTTCACAGCAGCTTCCCATAATCCGCCAAAATGTGGCGCACGAGAAGGTATGAAATGCCACTGGATGCTCTCGAGAGCTAAAGTTTCTGCAGCACATTCTTGTATATGTTTTAAAGAACCTTGCAAGAGTCGCTGGAGTTCCTTGTTGGCCCCAATGAAATTGGTACCGTTGTCGGAATAGATGTTAATGGGTTTGCCCCTTCGAGACATAAAGCGCTTCAAAGCATTCAAAAAAGCCTGAGTGGACAAATCCGACGCTAATTCCAAATGCACGGCCTTTGTAGCGAAACAGACAAATATAGCTCCATAACCCTTGATTTGCCGGTATTTTCTTCGTGTGCCCTCCTTCATTACAATAGGACCAAAGTAATCGACGCCGGTAGAGGCGAACGGGGGAAGAACATTAACGCGATCAGTAGGCAATTCTCCCATCATTGGTAATTCAAACTTGGGATTTGCCTTGAAACAAGGAATGCATTCACGGATAACTCCCTTGACACTGCTGGTTGCGTTAAGTGGCCAAAATTGGGTGCGAATTGCTGCTAGAGTATTCTGCACGCCACTGTGTAGATTTTTCTCGTGGAAATATTTGATGATAATTTTTGTGACAGGATGATGGTTAGGGAGAACTATAGGGTGTTTCTGTTCGTATGATAAGGCGGAGTGACGAAGTCGTCCTCCAACACGCACAACCCCGTCTTTTAAAAATGGGCTCAAGGATGATAATCTGCTCTGCTTGGAGATTGGCTGGCCCTTTAATAAATCTTTGATTTCACTAGGAAAACATGTGGCCTGTATCTGTTTAGCGATTACGATGCGGGCATTAAATAATTCAAGCGCTGATAAATTTCCACACCGTTTTTCCTTCGAAGAGGTGTTGTGCCTGAAGCGTAAGCAATAAGCAATCACCTTTAGTAAACGATCAAATTTTGAGTACCGTAAAAACAATGAATTATCTACAGATGTAATCATGGTTATCGTTTTATGCTTAGGATGAGTTTGAAGCAATGTTATAGATTCGCCTATATTCCTTCTTTCGGGAATGTCACTGGGCACGCAAAAAGATGAATCTTGGAATGACTTAGGTGATGAGACTAAAAATTCTGGACCGTTCCACCACAAGGTTTTATCCAATTCGCTCAAGGAGCAGCCTCTTGACAACAAATCTGCACTGTTGTCTTGGGACGATACATGTGCCCACTTCCATTTTTTAGAGAGCTGCTGAATCTCAGACACTCTATTAGATACAAAAGTCTTCCATTCCCGAGGTGGGGCTGCGATCCAGGCTAAAACGATTGTGGAATCCGACCAACAAAATACACGGTCAAATTCTATTTGGAGTGCTCTTATAGTTGTTGAAAGCAATCTTGTCAAAAGTACTGCCCCACACAATTCAAGTCTGGGAATGGAAACGGCCTTTAAAGGGGCCACACGCGATTTAGAACAAATTAATTGAGCCCTTCGATTAGACCCTTCGAAACTAACCAAATAAATTGCAGCTCCATATGCCTTCTCACTGGCATCCGAGAATCCGTGAATTTCCATGCGTTGTGGTTTGAGATGATTGATTATGCGTCGCGGAATTTTGATCGTATTAAGATGCAATAATTGACTCGTAAGTTGGGACCAGTCCTTAGCAATGTTATCTGGTATGGGATCATCCCAATCGCATTTCAAGACCCATAATTTCTGTATCATCATTTTAGCTTGGACCGTGATGGGTCCTACCAATCCAAGTGGGTCAAATATTTGTGCAATGGTCGATAATATATTACGTTTAGTTGCTGGAAAGACTGTGTTCGAACTAATACTAAATTCGAAGGTATCGTTTTCAGGATCCCAAATCAGTCCTAAAGTTTTAGTGACGACGGGATTATCGCTCAATGATATCGGGCCTTGTTTTGTCATATTTATTGCAATATCGATAAGTAACTCCGGATCGTTCGACATCCATTTGTGCAGAGTGAAGCCCCCATGGTTTAGCATAGTTTTAATCTGCCGTATGATTTCAAGACATTCAGATACCGTATCGGCCCCTGTCAGGAGATCATCAACGTAAAAATCTCTAAGAGCTATTTTTGAACCGATAGGAAACTCCTTGGCTTCCTCATGAGCAAGCTGTTGTAAAGTTTTAATTGCTAAATACGGCGCTGAAGAAGTACCATAAGTGACTGTCCTCAAATCGTAAGAAATTAATTTTTCCGACGGATCCTCTCTCCAAAAAATCCGCTGTAATTGGCAATGCGACGGGTGCATAAGAATCTGACGATACATCTGTTTCAAGTCGGCAACAATGACAACCTTATGCTTTCGAAATCGAATGATTATAGACGATAGGTCTTGCTGCAGTTTTGGACCAATCATGAGGCAATCATTTAGGGATAATCCTGTGGATGTTTTAGCAGAGGCGTCAAAAACTACTCGTATCTTTCCGTCAGGATTATCACGAGGCTGTACTGCATGATGAGGGACGTAGTGAATGGGAAGATCATCAGAACTAGTTGACGTTGGTAACATATGCTCTTGTTTTAGATAATCTTTCATAAAATCACAATAACGGCTCTTAAGAGCGCTATCTTTAGACAGTTTTTGCTCTAACGTATGAAATCGTTTCAAGGTATTGGAATAAGAAACTCCTAACTGATTAATGTTAGATTTTAATGGTAGTTTTACCTCAAATCGACCGCTCGGGGTCCTTTGATAAGAATTGTTAAACTCGACTTCGCAATCCCTTTGTTCATCAGAAGTTGGAAGTTCTTCCGAGCACTCTTCCAGTTCCCAAAACCGTTTTAATTCATTAGTTAATATCGTCATAGTATGGCATGAAACATTTTTAGAAATATATCGACATGGAATCGGTCCTGAAACGATCCATCCTAACCTTGTTTTTTGCAATATCGGCTGATTTTTAGCTAATTTCACTTGTCCCGCCTGAAGGAGTTGCCAAAATATCTCGGCTCCTAATAAAATGTCTATTTTGCTGGATTTATTATAATTGGGATCTGAAAGGATTAAATTTTTCGGGATACCCAGCAATTTTTTGTCAAATGAAAAAGATGGGATGTAACTAGTAATTTTTTCCAGAATAAAACATTGTATGTTTGCTGAATAATTAGAATTGCATGAATGTATGTTTACCCGAACGGCATGCTGAGTTTGGCAATTTGTCGCGTTTATCCCTCCAATAGATAAATCGACACGCCACGGCTTAAGTTTTAACCTTTTTACAAGTTCCTCAGTTATAAAACATGATTGCGAACCGGAATCTAGCAATGCTCGGCATGGATGACCCTTTCCATGAACATCATATATTAGCAACATTGCTGTTGGCAGCAGAACATCTTGAAATGCTTGGGATGCACGTCGTACAGTCGAGGATGAAGATATTACCCTATCGACATGTAATAAAGTATGGTGTCTTTCACCACATTTAAGGCAGTTTCTACTTTTACAGTTTTGTGCTTTGTGGTTAGGACGTAGACAATTTGCGCATAACCGTTTATCAAAGACGGCTTGTTTGCGATCTTGCGGTGATAAATTCCAAAATGAATTGCATCTGTTGATAGTATGGGTCTCCTGGCATATCGAGCAAGTTGGATGGGACATTGAGGAATGGACTGTAATTTTGCGAATGTCTACTTCTCCAACTTTATTAGTCGCTTCAAGAATTTGGCAACGGCGACTAAGAAATTCGACAAATTTCTTTTGGGTGGGAATTTCATCCTTCGCTAACGACGTTTCCCACGCCTTGATGGTGATTGAATCTAGTTTTTTGGAAGTTACATATATCAAGAGGTCGTCCCAGTATTCTACTGGTCGCTTCATGGCTTCAATCGCCCTTATATGTTTGTTTAGTCCATCTACGATTTGTCGTAATAGCAGGTAATTTTCTTTATGCATCACGGGAAGTTCGAATATTGCATCCAGGTGTTTTTTCAATATTAATCGCTTGTTGTCATATCTCTCTTTAAGGGCATCCCACGCTATTTGGTAGTTTGCCTCTGAGATTTCGAGCGATTGAAGAACCTCCGATGCACTTCCCTTGACAGATGCTTTGAGGTAATTGAACTTTTCAATACCTGTAATATTTTGTGAATGAATTAATGAGTTGAAGATATCGTGGAAGTTATACCAATCATCATACGATCCAGAGAAAGTTGGAAGATGAATCTTAGGAAGACGTATTCGCTGTTCGGAATAAGATGCTACCTCAGATTGCTGTTGTAATAATTCATCGGTCTGAACCATTAATTCAAAGTATCGATTTTCGACCTCGTCTATTTTATCACCCTCACCACCTTCCGATTCTAATTTTTGCAATTCTTCAAACTTGCTATAAGAATCTTCGATTTTTGCTCGGCGTTTCTTTAGGTTTTTCAGATTAGTATCGTTTGCGTCGTTTTGACACACCGTCACGAAATTTCCGAATCGAGAGAGTGCCGCAAGCATTTGATTTGCCATCCTTTGTAAGCGGAGCACAAATCCGATGTATAGAGAGAATACATCCGGCCCGAAGGACCAAAAAATGGTGGTGAAATTATAAAAAAATGATAAAGATAATAATAATTTATTTAACTAAAGAAATTTTAAAATACAATAATAATAATAATATATTAATAGAACTTCGTCAAAAAATAGAAATAGAATAGAACATTCTATTCATAAACAATAATCATTATACAAAATAGCTAAAGAGTTCAAATTATTCTATGCCACTCTTATGAGACGTTCTAATAATCAATTTAGTAAAAGAAAAACATTGTTCAATTTGGACGGAGATCAAGTTCTTGTTAATCATGTTCTATATGCTGCTAAATTATTTTGGCATATCACCTAAAGAACCATAATAAATGGAGTTTTATGATAAGGCATCTAACAATTTCTCTTAGAAATCCAAAAAATACAAGCTTGGCTAGAATTTTAATAAAGAATGTAGGGATTTTCTTTTTAAAAAATACTTTCGATAGTAAAATATCATTTTAGAGCACTTGATTTTCACTTTGGATGAAACAATTTTGTTAACTGTGCCTTTACCAGCTAGAATTATTGCACAGATTAGGATTAAGCAGGTTTACAAATGTCATAGTTTTTTGGAACAGTTGTATTAGCAAAAAGAGAAAGTTTAGTTAAAATGTGCATTGCTATTAATTCAATAGGGAAAATACCACCTTTTATTTTCCTTAGAGATTCAAGCAGGAATATTTGATTTACCCTTGATGGTAGCCAAAGCTGTGGGAATTCATCATAATGGATGGAAGAGGATGAGTTTGTAGATTATCTCAAGCACTTTGTAAAGCATGTCAAATGCTTTAATAAAAATCCAGTTTTTTATTTTAATTGATTTCTAGGCTTATTGTGGATAATCATCTAACCTACATTAAGGCAATTGAATTTTTTAAGACATTGGGATCTTGATGGTCATTACCACCCCATTGTTCCCACAAGCTACAACCCACAAATGTAAGAATCTTTGGCCCAATTTAGAAATTTTACAACAAAGCCATTGAAATTCTAATGAAAACAATTCAAAGCGTCTTTGGAATATATGACATTCAAGATTATTCAAGAGGAACTCCTAAGACCAACACCCAATGCACAAAATAAAGCAGGGCTTACTAAATGTACAAAATTTTTATATGCCCTCTTTGTAATTAGATTGAAATATATTTAAAAACAGTTATATTTATGTATAAATTAATTAGAATTACATATAATAAAAACAAATTGTCAACTTTTATTTTGCCCCATCAATGTTTCATTTCACCCTGTAGGGGAGAAATGGTTAGTAACACTAGTTTTGTTTAACCTTTAATAATTTTTAAATGTGTTAAATATTTTTAATTTACCCACCTAATTTAGATAATATAATGAAGTCTCTAGATTAAATATTTAAACCAAAAATTTGGATGTATAATGTGGGTACAATATCGATTTTGCAAAAGTGTGTTCATTTCGCCCCGGTCTTCCCTAAGTGCTAGCGGTTACACCCGGCCTTGATAATCCGCCAACCCGCCCGAACCTGCGGTTTGGCCTGGCCCGGAATTTAATATTGAAAATTATGCTCGGCCCAAATTTACAAATACGGCCCGAAAATTTCATATTACTAAGGTTAAATATCAATGTCAGAAAAAATAAGATTATGACAATTCCTCATAATGGCCTTAACCCATATATATGTTCCTTTATTCGTAGTTTCTTATGTTTTCGGCTTCTTAAATCCTTTCTTATTAAAAAATGACCTTTTTGACCAAATTGACAGATTTTGCGACCTTGAGAATACCTTTAAAAAAAAATTCATATTTAAAAATCTCTTTTAATGTATATCATTCCAAATAATGAGAAATTTAATTTTTTGTATATCCTTACATCAGAATTCAGATAATACAAAATATTTCGCATCCAAACTTAAATACGACACGATATATTCTCGGTTTTTAATATTATTTAAAGTTTGAATTTAACAGTTTAGCTGTTGTGAATATGCAAAAAATCAATTTATTTATGTTTATATCTTTTGTTTTTTTTTGACATTTTTTTTTAAATTTTCAATGTTTTGTTGACTTACTAAGTTGGATTAGAAAAAACAGTAAACGGATTTTAAAATCCTTAATATGACAGGTTTGATCTCTATAGTCTCATGACTTTTAAAAATTTGTTGACATATGTTAAAAGGTAAAAAAATTTTTATTGTAAAATTATCAATCATATACAGTGTAGTGGTAATACCCTTTAACGTGTGATAATAAACTTAAGTTCTGGGTAATAATAGTTTTTAAACAATTAGGCAAATTAAGAAATCGGCCCGGTCCGGCGCAGCACGTAATTCTTTTTTATAATTCAGGACCGGAACTCGGCCCGTTCTTTTAGCCCGTTTTTGGGCGGGCTTTCGGGTCTCATTTTCGCTAAACTATCCACTCTTATATATGAAAGTTAGCAAGATGGGTGTGTTATTTTTTAACTTAGATGAACTCGCAAAGGCTAAATTTTCATCGAGGGCTTTTTTTGTTTCTGAGCTTGAGGTTGATTGGCCTTTTCCGGTGTAAATGCTTTAATAAAAAATAATTAAAAAAGGTTTTTTATGTATAATTTATATAGGTTATGAATAAAAATATTGTTTAGCTTTTTAATTACACTTGACAAAAAAATTTGGTCGACCTTAAACATCATATATGACAACTCCCGTCTTTGGTGAAGTTTGTGCTGATTACGAATATGGAGCTAAATTATAGCCAATGCCTCAGACTTTTAGTTTGGATGTCTTTTTTGATTGGGCTTCTATATTTTAAAATCGATGGGTAGAAACAAATTTTAAAATTAAATTTAGATCAAGGAAGCATTTAATAATGACGTAAGGCGTTTAAATTTTTTTATAATATTTAATTTTTTTTATTTATGTTTTTGTAAAATTAGTAGTATTCGTCATAGAAATTTTTGATCCTAAATACTTGTAAGTAAATTGCTAATAATATTATATAGCCTTTTTTAGATATGGATTTGATAAGGAATCTAAATATGCCAATAGGTTTTTTGAAAAATTGATAATTTAAGAATTTTTATAAATATTTTTCTGATTTTTCTACGCTCTTGTAAAAAATGGAGGCACTGGGGAAAAAACTAAATTCGGAATCGTTATCTTAATTCTCTACAAAACCCTTTAAAAGTTTTTCATGTTGTTCTGTTGTCGTTACTGGCTTAATTATTTCGAAAAGGCTTATTAATTGATTAAAAATGGTTTTAAAACATATTTAACACTAATAATATATAAATTTTTGCAAAAGTTGACATTATCTCTAAATTTTTTTGGTCATTCAGGCTTATTGATCATACAGGTGTTTTTAATGAAATTTTTTAGTGCGGAAAAAATGTCGCGAAATCAATTTATTACAAACGAATTTTTGCTGATATTGAGTCAGTCAAGCTCATTTGTTTTACAGGGGTATTCATTCGCTTAAAGTTATATATATTTCCCGTTTTTCTTAGTTTCTATCGCCTTTCGTCCATTACGAAAAATGGCTTGACCAAATTGATAGATCTAAATATTAAAAAGAAAAAATGTAAGGATTTTTTTTATAAAATAATCTTTTGTAACTTATATTTATCATCACAAATAATGATAAATAAATTTTACTGATATATCAAGCTCTTACATCAGCATTTATATAATACAAAATATTGCGTCTAATCAAAATATTATTTGAAGTTTGAATTAACAGTTTAGCTGTTGTTAATTTGCAAACAAAATTTAATTTATTGTTTTTGAATCTTTTTTTTGTGACTTTTTTGTATAAAATTTTTAATGTTTATAGCTGGCTAACTTAGTTTGATTAGAAAAAACGGTAATCGGATTTGAAAATCCTTAAGATGGCAGGTTTGTTCTCGTTAACTCATAACTCTCAAAAATTTGTTGACCTATGTAAGAGTAAGTAAATTGTCCTCACTGATGTCCGTATTTCTTTTATAATCGGTGCATGCAGGGTTAAAAATACCTGCTAAAAAACCACCTCCTCACGGCCTTTTCTTTTGAGGCCGTCATACACGTTAGGACTTTGACACTTTTATCACAAACATTAACGGAGCAATGGATATTTATTCTAGATATATATAGCTTGCCTGAAATATAGAAATATAATTAATTAAATTATCATATTTTTGGGTCATAGGTGCCATTTGTGTAATTTGGGATTCTTTAATTACATTGAAAAAAGATTTTGACAAAATAGAAGTTATGTATTGTGTCCTTATGTCGTTGAATCGTGCAGACACAGAGTAAATGATGAAGTGAATTATTAAAATTGTCATGACAGCAGTAAAAATTTGTTTTTTATTATATCTAAATCACCTATAAACTTGAGACTCTATCCTAAAATACAACGAAAATATTTGTTTTAGTATTTATCTTTAACATTAGGCACCAACAATATTACAAGGCCAACATTAGGTTCAAAAGAATATATGCATTACTTAGCATTTAAACAATCATTTAATTTGAAATTAATCTACAAAAAGTTTTTGAAAAGTCCTTCATTTGTGTTGAATTTTGAGCTCGGCTAATTTTTTTAAATTAAAAATATATTTTATAATTAATAAATTAAGCCATTTTTTTGTGTCTGTCTCAAATGGTAATATTTACTTAATCAAAATAGAAAATATGATTTTGGTCTAAAGGTAAAGAGACTTAATTACATAAAAATTATCTTTTTATTTTGTGCCTTGCTGATACATTGTTTGAGCTTTTAACGTTTATATCACGCTAATACAGTTAGATTATAGAAATATTTTAACATACAAAACTAGTTGCCAATGGATCATTGAGTATGCGGAGTCTGAATATCTAATAATTGTAATTTATATTTAGAAATTTGTGGTGATACAGAAAAGCAAGTTGCGGAAGCTGCTAATCTCCTTGGAAATTCATTATGCTTATACCGTAAAAGTATTTCCCCCACCCATTTCATTTCCCTTCCACTTATATCTCAAAACTTAAAAGAAAAGTTTTCAGCTTTGAAAATTAACATATTAGAGCATTATAAAGTTAGTTTCAATCAATTCACATATGTATGTAACCTTGTTTTAATCTTAATAGTCGGTGGCCAATTTATAAATGATAAATGTTAATTAAAGTTTATATCTAGCGCATTCCGGCCCAGCCCGCCCCGCCCGACTAATTTTTTTAATTTGGCTTGGCTCGGCTCGAATTTAATAAGGCCCGAAATCTTTTATTAAAAATTTTTTTTTTGTAAATTATCAATAAAATACAGAGTTAGAAGTAATAACTTAATTGTGTAAAAATATATTTGTCATTTTTGATTCTTTTTAATAACACAGGCCAACAAATTTTTGAGAGTTATGAGCTAACCTTATAGACCAGACCTGCCATCTTAGGGATTTTCAACCGTTTAGCGTTTTTTGTCATTAAACTATGTACGCCAGCTATAAACATTAAAAATTGAAAAAAAAAATTAAAAAAAAAAAAAAGAAAATTGTAAAACAGAATATTTAATAAAAAATTATTTTATATATTTAAAACAGCTAAACCCACTAACGAACTTTAAACAATATTTTTAACCAAAAATTCGGGTCCATAGATTTTAATATAACAAAGATTGCTACGGCCATATTAAATAACACTACGAAAATTTAGGCATAAACGATTGGTGGGCAAAGTTACAGAAAAATTATTCCTGAAGAATTGTATTTTAATCGTCATATTTATATAAAAATAGCCTAAACAATGGATGTAAATAATTAAGTTTTTATATTTTTCAATAAAAAATTTTTTATCAAAAAATATTAAACTACCTAAATTAATTTGAATTTTTTAATCTTTAGATTAAAATTGTTAGTATCGCAACTCATATACCCCAATTTTCTCCCATATGTCAGATTGCCTTAAAAATTCTACATATTAAATGCCGCATTTTTTTGGACCACTATCTTTATCTTTAATATATATATCGTGCCCTATTTTAATTGGGGTGCCAAAAATTCTGTATAAAATGTTGAAATATGAGCCTAATTTACTCAAAAATTTATTTCTCATTATATGGGGTAAGTAAGTTACAAGTGATTATAACACAGCTCAAAAAATTTTAATGTCAGAAACGTGAATTTTATGAAAACATAAAAGAATGCATTCCCATGATGGCCTAATTTCATATATATTTTTCGTTTTTCTTAGTTTCTTCCGTCTTTTGCTCCTTATATCCGTCTATAACGAAAAATGGCCTTTTTTGACCAAATAGACAGATCTAAATATACCTTAAAAAGAAAAAATTTAAAAATCTTTTTTGCATATAAAAATCCCTTGTAACTTATATTTTTAATCACAAATAATGGAAAATAAATTTACTAATTAAACAAAGGTAAGGAGGTTTGAAATATAAGATTTTATTAAAGAGAAAAGAATTAGAGATATATAAAAAGACAAAAATATATTATATGTTGTATATATATATAGACCTACTTATATGTTAACATTTGTTATTCAAATTAGTAAATGAACGTTAGAGGTATTAGATTTAAAAATAGAATGTTCTTTAAAGGGAAACTTTAATCGGCGATTCAAATTCATAAACAAATTGTTTTACGAAAGAACAATATTAAAATAATCAAATTTAGAGCTCTAAAGAACATTAATACAATATTCAAAGAGGGTAAAGCTTATTCATAAACGTTAACAAAATAAAGTTAAAAGTAGCATATTCATCTTAGACACCTTCCTTTTTTTTCAGTGTGTGTTCGATATTGGAAGGTTATCAGTCACCAACTATCGTTTAATGCAAATGAGGTATTGTTGACCGAAAAGAGGCAGATTATGGTTACATTTTAATAGTTTCTTTTAAATACTTATGCCGGTGCTGGCGTCAGCATAAAGTGCGCAATCAACCTCGCTGTCCTCAATATGGTCGCAAGCGTTATCATATAGGATTCTGCTCTCTAATATGGTCGCAATGGGCGTTGTCATATAAAGCTCTGTTGTCCTTAATATGGTCGCAATGGGCGTTGTCATATAGGGCTCTGTCCTAAATATGTTCGCATTGGGCGTTATCACATTGGGATCATTCTGTGTCTCATGCCAAAATTATCTGCAAATGTCATTATTGCTAGTATCTGCCTCAGACGGAATTAGGGCCATTGTGGCGCAGACCTCGAATTAATTATTATGTGTAGCGAATAGTTACGCTTAGGAAGGAACTATTATTTTAATCGTTTGTTGACTTATGCTCTGAAGGGGGAGAGGGAGAGGAAGGGGGCTTTATCTCATGCAAAAATTCGTAAATCATTAATGCTAGCAACTTTTATCGAAATAGACGAAACTAGGACCATTGTGGTGAGAGTCTCGACTCCATTACATTGTAGTGAATACGTACACTTAGTGAAAAACATCGTCATCAATGATAAAAATATTAAATTGAGTTTTACATACTGTTGTGAATAGCTTAGTTGATAAAGAATTAACATCTTGTATAAAATTTTATTTACAGGGTTGGAACGGTGAATATTTGTTTGTTAAGCGTTTCTCAGGGGTGGCCTAGTTAAGGGGCTGCGTGGGTTCTGTCGGACGCCTCCGACAAGGTGTTTTCTGACACCAATAAACAAAAGTAAAGAGGTTTGAAATATAAGATTTTATTAAAGAGAAAATAATTAGAGATATATAAAAAGTCAAAAATATATTATATGTTGTATATATATATATAGACTTACTTATATGTTAACATTTGTTATTCAAATTAGTAAATGAACGTTAGAGGTATTAGATTTAAAAATAGAATGTTCTTTAAAGGGAAACTTTAATCGGCGATTCAAATTCATAAACAAATTGTTTTACGAAAGAACAATATTAAAATAATCAAATTTAGAGCTCTAAAGAACATTAATACAATATTCAAAGAGGGTAAAGCTTATTCATAAACGTTAACAAAATAAAGTTAAAAGTAGCATATTCATCTTAGACACTAATATATCAAACTCTTACATCGGCATTTAGACAATACAAAAAATTTCGCGTCCAAACTTAAATACAACACGATATATTATCGGTTTTTAATGAAAATATTATTTGATTTGAATTTAACAGTTTAACTAATATGCAAAAATAAAATTTCAATTTATTTTTGTTTTCGAATCATTTTTGTTTTTTTGAGGTTTTTTATTAAATTTTCAATGTTTATTACTAAATAACTAAGTTTTTAGGAAAATCGGTAAACGGATTTGATATTCCCTAAGATGGCAGGTTTAATCGCTGTAGTTAACTCATAACTCAAAAAATTGTTGACCTGTGTAATATAAATAAATCCTAATTTTTTTCTATTTTAGGTAATCTTGAGGTCACAAAATCTGTTAATTTGGTTAAATTCGGCTATGTTTTTGATATATACTTAATAAAATAGTCGAAGTCTGAAGAAACTTAGTAAAAGTGAAAATATAAATGAGATAAGATAATCATAGGGATTACCCCCAGTTCCAAAATTTTCTTTTTTCCCTCATTGATTTTTGCCGTCGTGTAATTCAAAATAAAATAGAGCACTTTGAGACTTTCGCCCAGCCCAGCCCAGCCCGTAATTACTTTTTTAAAATTCAGAACTAGCACGTCCGGCCCGCTTTTTGGGCGGGCCGGGCGGGCGGGCTTTTGGTTCCCGACTTTGATCTCTAATATTAATATGATTTTACGTTTTTAATGTGCCTACCAAAATTTTTTTTTCCGAAAAATTTGGCAAAAGGATCTGTTTTTCTACCTGACAGGAGGGCAACTTAAGTATTTTTGAAAGTTATGAGCTAATTTAAGAGACCAGACCCGGCAGGTCTATTCGGTGTAAAATGAACTCGTGTCATTTACACGAGTTCATTTTACACCGAATAGAAATTTAAACGAATTTATTTTACACCGAATAGTAAAAACGCTTTTCAATGGAAAATTTTTTAAATTTATTTTTCTAATGTAACTTTTTATGAGGAATTCGAATATATTATTGAAAATTTTCTACTTGTTAAGTTTATTAATAAATGCGATTTAAAAGTTTTTATTAGTGCACGTGCAAAGTGAGTTTTTATTTCCGTAAAATTTTGAAAATTCTGAAAATTTTAAAAATTTATTTTTTTTTCAAATTTTTTTTTTTTTAAATTTTTATTTCAGAAAAAGCATTTTATGTGCATATATTAAATTTGGCAACTTTTTAAAAATTTGCGTTTTATAACAAAATATTTTAAAATTTTAAAAATTTCACGAAAATAAAAACTCACTTTGCACGTGCCCTTAGTCACTAAACGAAATGAATAATTACAAAGTTTTTCGTTGTATTATGCCAATCTAAAATTTTAAAATGAATTTAATTATTTTATTTGAGAAATTGAATTTAAAGGGCATTAATATCCATATTACATTTATTTTGAAATTTTACTATAAATTTATGTCATTTAAAATTTTGATATAAATATATAATTCGTGCGTCAAAAAATAAAGCGAGCATTGCCTAGTGTGCAACGTAGCAGGCTAAAGAGCGAGAGGTCCTGGGTTTGAATCCCTGCGAAGACATTATTTTTATTTTCCAAGATATCTACATAAGTCAGCTTAACATTTGTGTACTTATATTTAGTCGATTTCTCTGTCGATTGTATGTAATAGGACACGTACAACAAAATAATACAAAAAATACAATCTATGGAGTAATCAGCTGTAAATAAGTACACAAATGTTATGCTGACTTATTTAGATATCTTAAAAAAAATAAAAAAATGTCTTAGCAGAGACTCGAACCCAGGACCTCTCGCTTACTAGCCTGTTACGCTACATACCGGGCAACGCTAGGTTTAATTTTTGATGCACGAATTATATATTTATACCAAACATTTAATTAGCTTGATAGTAATATTTTTAACATAAATTAATAAAATATATAAATGCCCTCTGAATAAATATTGCGAGTATAATAAAATTCCTTTTAGAATCTTAGATTAGCTTTACACCGAATAGACCTGCCCTTTCGTATGTGCACGAGGCTAGATGTCAAATAAAAGAACAAAAAATAAGTTTCAAACCATTTTTATAGTTCACTGCAAATAATATTTTTTTTAAAAACCAATGTATTTTGTGTCCTATTTAGGTCGGGGTTGCCAAAAATTCTGTAAAAATGTTGATGTATGAGCTTAATATAATTAAAAATTTTATTTCTCATATTAAGTTAAAAAATATAAGTTACAAATGATTTTAATATGTAAAAATTTTTAATTTTTTCTCTTTTGATATTCTCGAGCTCGCAAAATCAGTAAATTCGATAAATTTTGGCCATTTTTTAATTATAAACCTAAAAAAAATTGCTGACTTTGTAAAACGAAAAATAGGAGAGACCGGGACGAAATCAAAATTGCATTTTCTCCCCCAAAATAAATATATTTTCTTAAACTTCAGGAATGATTTAGATCTATGAGCAGACCAACTATTTAGATCATTTTTTGTATGGGTATATATTTAAAAAAATTTACGAAATGTGATAAATATAAAATTGGGTGTAAAAAATTTATGTTGTTAGGCCTGAATATTTTGTTATATCACAGGTCAACAAATATCAATGTCCGGAACGTGAATTTTATGAAAACATAAAAGAATGCATTCCCATGATGGCCTAATATCATATATATTTTTTGTTTTTCTTAGTTTCTTCCGTCTTTGGCTCATTATATCCGTCTATAAAGAAAAATGGCCTTTATTGACCAAATTGGCAGATCTAAATATACCCTAAAAAGAAAATTAAAAATATTTTTTGCATATAAAAGTTCCTTGTATTTTATATTTTTAATCACAAATAATGAAAAATAAATTTTGTTAATATATCAAGCTCTTACATCTGCATTTAGATAATACAAATTTCGCGTCCAAACTTAAATACAACACGATATATAATCGGTTTTTAATGAAAATATTATATGAAGTTTGAATTTAACAGTTTAACTATTGTGAATATGCAAAAATAAATTATCAATTTATTTTTGTTTTTGAATCTTTTTTGTTTTTTTGACTTTTTTTTTTAAATTTTCAATGTTTATAGCTGACTAACTAAGTTTGATAAGGAAAAACGGTAAACGGATTTGATATTCCCTAAGATGGCAGGTATGATCTCTGTGGTTAATTCATAACTCTTAAAAAATTGTTGACCTGTGTATTTTAAAAAAAATGAGTTAAATGGAATGTTAATATAAACACAAATCATTCTAATTTCAATGTTTATCTTACATTTCATTAATAATTAATATTTTAAATTTTAGTGAGCTCTGTTTTTGTGGGGTGAAATGATTATAACCATTTCACCCCAAACAAGTGTTAATGTAAATGCAAAATTATAGAAGAAAAAAAGAAGCTTGATGATACATTACACAGGTCAACAAATGTTAACGGCACAATCGTGAATTTTATGAAAACATAAAAGAATTTATCCCCATGATGGCCTTATCCCATATATATATTTCGTTTTTCTAAGTTTCTTCCGGTCTTGGCTCCTTACATCTGTCCATATCGAAAAATGGCCTTTTTTGTAAATTGACAGATCGAGAATACCCTAAAAAGAAAAAATTTAAGAATCTTTTTTTCATATAAATATCCCTATCAATTAATGAGAAATTAAATTTTTTAGTATATCAAGCTCTTACATCAGCATCTATATAATACAAAGTATTATGTGTCCAAACTTAAATACGACACGATTTATTATCGGTTTTTAATAAAAGTTTTATTTGAAGTTTAAATTTAACAGTTTAGCTGATGTATATGTAAAAATAAATTCAATTTATTTTTGTTTTTGAATTTTTTTTGTTTTTTGGCATTTTTTCCAAAATTTTCAATGTTTATAGCTGACTAACTAAGTTTGATTAAAAAAACGGTAAACAGATTTGAAAATCCCTAAGATGGCAGGTTTGATCTCCGTAGTTAGCTCATAACTCTCAAAAATTTGTTGACCTGTGTTATTTTAAAAAGCATTTCTAGCGCATAAATAAATCAAAATCAATAAACAAAATAGCTAAAAAGTTTAAATAATTGTATGCCACCCTTATGAGACGTTCTAATAATCAATTTAAATAAAAAAACATTGTTCAATTTCTATGGAGAGAAAGTTCTTGTTAATCATGTTCTATGTGCTGCTAAATTATTTTGGCATATCACCTAAAGAACCATAATAAATGGAGTTTTATGAAAAGGCATCTAACAATTTTTCTTAGAAATCCAAAAAATACAAGCTTGACTAGAATTTTAATAAAGAATGTAAGGATTTTCTTTTAAAAAATACTTTCGATAGTAAAATATCATTTTAAAGCACCCATGATTTTCAATTTGGATAAAACAAGTTTGTTATTTGTGCCTTTATCATCTAAAATCATTGCACAGATTGGGATTAAGCAGGTTTACAAATGTCTTAATTTTCAGGTTGGAACAGTTGTATCAGAAAGGAGAAGTTTAGTTAAAATGTGCATTGCTATTAATGTAATAGGGAAAAATACCACCTTTCTTGTCTTTCCTAAGAGATTTAAGTATATGATTATCCTTAATGGTAGCTGTGGGATTTTATCATAATGGATGAAAGATGATGAGTTTGTAGATTATCTCAAGCATTTTGTAAAGCATGTAAAATGCTATAATAAAGATCCAGTTTTTTATTTAAATTGATTCCTAGGCACTTGTTATTATAGTTAGTACACATCTCTATCAAGGCAATTAAATTTTAGACAATGGGATCAAGGTGGTTACATTACCACCCTATTGTTCCCACAAGCTACAACCCATAAATGTAGAATCTTTGGGCCGCTTTAAAAATTTTACAACAAAGCCAAATTTCATGAAAACAAATAAAAGGGTCTTTGAAATATATGACATTTCAAAAATTATTCGAAAGAAACTCCTAAGAGAAGCTTCCAATGCACAAATTGTAGCAAATTGGCTTATTTTATAAGTTTAAAATATGATAAATATTTTATATGCCCTCTTTAAATTTTATTCAAATAAATTCAATAAATAAAAACAGTTATATTTATGTATAAATTAATTAAAATTACACATAATAAAAACATATTGTTAATTATATCAACTCTCATTTTGCCCCATCTAGGTTTCATTTTATTCCGTATATGGGGCGAAATGGTTAGTAACACTAGTTTTGTTTAACCACTCATAAACGTGTTATATTTTTTTGATTCAACTACCTAATTTAGATAATATAATGAAATATCTCTAGATTAAATATTTAAACCAAAAATTTGGATGTAAAATGTGGGTACAGCATCGATTTTGCAAGTATGTTCATTTCGCCCCGAACTCCCCTATATATGAAAGGGATAAATTAAACCCAGTGGTGTAAAAATTCCATATTCGTCGTTAATTTTTAAGCCAATAGATCCTTAATTTGTGATCACTTTTAGGATGTAGGAGGAGCGGTCTTTACCAGACAGTCATAAGTAAAACAAATTTTCTATTAATTTAAAACAAAAAAAACAATAAATCCCAAACTTTGCAAAAAAGGGCCAAGTCCTTTAGACCAATTTTCCACCTTAAGGGGCTTGGCACTACAAATTTGGGAAAGTCATGGCAAGCACAGATTTTGCGACTTAGATTCTCAATGTAAAAAATTTATAATAAAAACTTTCTATTTTAAAATTCACTGTAACTTAATTTTTAACTATAATGTAATATTGAATTATTAAAATATAAAGCTTCTTATTGGGATCACAGTGAGTAAAAACTATAGAAAACTTAATTAAGCTACAGTTTTATTAAAATTTTCAACTATTAACTATAACCTACTTAATATTTTTAAGTGTATCAACTTTTTAAAATATTTTTCAAATTTATTTATTTTTTTTACATGGTTAAATTTTTTAACAAAGGTCATCTATGCCATTGGTTTTTCCATGTAAAAAAATTAAGCACTTATTTTTTTAATATGATTATAGAAATGTTGTCGGCAAGTTCTAAAGCATATATACTCAAATTTAATTAATAATAAACGAATATAACATAATTTCTTACTCGAATTAAAAATTTATAGCCACAATTAACTTAATTATTAAACCGGGTCATGGTGTTTCGGTCCGGCCCGCTCGACATATTTTACAATTTATGTTTGGTCCGGCCCGCCATGCGGTTAGGCTTGCGAATTTTGGTTTTTTTAACTTTGGCCCAACCCGGCCCGTTTCAAATTTTTTTTATCACAATCTATAAATTTTTAATATTGAATATGTTTTTGCGGACGCCTTTATCGATTTTTTTGAATTTCCCCGAAAAACTAAAATTGTAGAGGGTTGAATATATAGCATTAAATTTGTCTCCGTTGCCCACAGTGTTTGGTATCACACGAAATGTCCCAATCTTCAACAGGTGGCTGTTACGGGCCGTTTTTAATTAAAAAAAATTGCTGGGCTTTTTGTTTTTTCATTGAAATATCTAGATTGACAAAATAAGGTAGCATTTTCCAATACAGCCCTTATTACATCTGGGAAAATCTAACACTGGTTTTACAGAACTTTATTTGCACAGCACAGCTCGACAAATATCAATGTCTTAAAAAAGAAAGTTATGACATTGAAATGAAATGATCTCAATAATGGCTCTCTTATATAATTTCCGTTTTTAAAGTTTCAATTGCCTTCGGCTAAATGGCCATTTTTGACCAAAATTGAAGATTTTGCGACCTCGAGAATACCCTAAAGAGAAGAAATAAAAGAATTTTTATTTCATATTTAAATCACTTGTAACTTATATTTTTTATCTCAAATATGGAGAAATAAAATTTTATTACATCAACATTTAAATTATAAAATATAAGAAAACATTGATAAAACAAGTTAAGATGTTTATAAAGGGTATGTACCATTATTAAATTAATTTTTGTTCAAAAATCAAATAAAATACAGAGTATATAAGTAATACCCTTTGTCGCGTGTAAAAAAATTTATCTTTATTTCTTGTTAATAAAATTTAAATAATAAATCAATATGATATTTAAAACTCAGGCCAAGCTCGACCCGTAACTTTTTTCAAACTCAGGCTCGGCCTAATTTTGGGGTTGGTCGGCACCGGGCGGCGGGCTTTCAAGTCACGCTCAGGACTTTGATCTTTAATTTCAAAATTAATTGTACTCTCAATTTTGGCTAATTATAACTTACCTTAGTTGATTCATTTGGTTGACTTGACCCTTTGGGTTCACCATCACAATTACAAAATGTTGCCCAGTTTAAATGGCGCAATTGTTACCGGGTTATGAAAAGCTTGAAATTAACATTTTTGTAATTTAAGATATATAATAAACATTTTCGATAATTTTTAGTATATGAATATCATCTGTTTACTTAACATTTCTATTTATAGATTGCTAATATTTATATTAGGATCTGACTAGACACGGTACATGACAGTATTTTGAATATGCCTTAGATTAATTAGTATGTGTAAATTTGGCCAAATATTGATAACTTAACAAAGTTACATTTAATTTTGAAAAGCTATAGTTCAAAAATAATGGGAAATTTGGCCCAAAAACACAATTCCATTTTTTACCCTCTCCTTTTCCCTTTATTGAGTGATCTCAAAAAAAAAAGATTTTTATTCTTTTTTAGCTCAACACGAAGAAAATTTTATTTTTACAAATTGAAATATCTCAAAAAATACATTTATTTTCTTTCCTCTCATTTCAGCTCAATTGTATTCTCCGAGCAAGCGGAGAAACAGACAAAGCTCAAAGGAGAAGTGGAATTCCAAAATTTTTGCGTTGTTAATGTTAATAGATACAACTTTAGCCAAAATACTTATGTTGCTATTACAGATTTACTAAAACTTTTTTATTAAAAGCAAAACTATCCTATCGTTATGTATAAATTGTTAGATAACTCAATTTTTGATATAGCAAACCAAGATGATAAAAATTAAAACCTGAAAAGTAGTTCGGTTTAATGCTAGCCTGTCTGAATAGGCCTGGCTTGAATATAACGACCGAGTTTATTTTTCCTGCCCGAAATTACATATAACGGGCCTTCAAGCTATAAATTTGCTTTAAAATATATCAATCAGATACACTGTGTCAATATATTACACTTTGGATAAAAAATTTGTACATTTTAGGCCCAGTGAGACCACTATTGTTCAAAAATAATCGGCCCTGCCTGAAATTCTTAGGACCGGCCCTTTATAGTTTGCGGCCCCGCACATTTCGGGTTTAGGGCGGACTTGCGAACGGGCTTTTAGGTCCCGACTTTGATCACCAATATATAAACACGATATTATAAATTATTACACTATATTTTATAATCCTTTCTCATAATAAATACCGTTACAAGAATTGTTAACATAGAAAATGTTTTTGCGGATGCACTCTATAAAATACGTGTTGAGTGAATTACTAATTATTAAATTTGTCTCCGCAGGTCACATATTTTGGTATTGCATACGGATTAGGGTATATCAAAAAAAAATTTTTGCTGTTTTTTTTGTTTTTGCATTGAAGGTATATCTAGGCTGACGTATTGGGTGGCACTGCCCAATAAGGCCTTGATTACCTTTGAGATAATCGAACACTTTACGGTATTTTTTATTAGCATAGTTAAAGGACAACAATCGACGGAGAAAATGGCTTTGAATGTGATTAAAAACATATATTTTAAATTAACAGGTGCACATAACAACTGACTGGGTGCCCAATTTATATAACTATGGCTGTAAACATGATATAATTATAGAGGGAATCAAAACATTAATTATAGTGAAAAGCTGTCTCAAAACAAGAATAAATCAGCCCGAAAATCATGTCTAGAACATGGATTGACTTAACAATATCAACACAACCGGCAAATGGAAATTGCCTTATTTTAAACAAGAAAATTTTACATTAAATTTAGTTATTAAAATCTTTAATTAATGAAAACCAAACAAAAATTTAAAAAAAAAATTCATACGAAGTGCAATTTGGCAAAAAAAAACTTGCTTGAACCCATCCAAAAAAGCTCAAATTGGTAAAACGTAAAATTAAACTATTGTTTTGACGAATGACAACTTCAAATTCTAAACTCTTATATATAAACAATTTTGTCTTAAAAAAGTCAAAGATGTTAAAAAAATATTAAATAATGTCAAAACAGAGTTAAAATATTAATCTATGAGTAGCCTTTAGGTATGTACCACTGTTAAATTAATTAACATGGGTTTCATAATTCATAGAATTAAAAATTAATAATACTAGGGTAGTTAGCATGGTAAATTTTAATAATCTAAATTCGTCATTATTGTTAAGAAATATTGTGGGAATAGTATGTGCCCGGCAACATTTTCAATGTTTTTATGTAATACAGACGTACTACATTTTAATTGAATTGTGATCTAACAATGTATTAGTCGACCGCTCCAAATGAATACCAAAACTTAGCTGATCCATAAGGCGCGCGAAGACGAGAATGCTTCGCGAAGTCGCGGCCGAGTCCGAGCGCGCTGTGTTTTTTTTTCATTTTTTATTTTATATTTAGGATGAAGGCATTAACGATATCATTTTTCAATCTCCGGAAAAATTACATATCACTATTTGCGTTTTGACATTATTAGATGAAGAAGAACTTGCTAAATCCATCCAAATTGTGCAGGAATATTTGCAATCTAAGTATTCTATGTTTTTTTAATTGCATTAAATGACCATTTTATATTACACTTAAACTGTCTTGTTACTTTTAATGTCGTTTCCAAATTTCGTCATTAACAAAGTCTTTGGTATTTATAAAATTAATACTCGTAATTAATAAAACAATTTTCTGAGTTTCGTATTATATGGGCCCTATTTGTTGTCTAAACATGTTCGAATTCAAACTAAGTTAGCAAAATTTGTTCTCTTTGTTAATTTTTGTCAAAACTAAATGGTTAAAATTATACAAATTGCAACATAAAATCTGGAACATTGCTCATTTCTTATTAAAAAATACTAATTCGTTGTTAAAATGGCCGAGTTTTTAAGTATCGAATAAGGCTTTACTATATAAAACTTTAAGCAAAATATAACGAAGGTTTGACAAATTTATAAAACCGTAAACAGGTTTGCAAATAAACCATAATCAAAAATATTGCTTTGTGAGATTTTTTAAATAAACACCTATTTTATAACACTCATAAAGGGAGCCAAATGCCTAACTATTTATTTTATATTGCCTTGAATTTTATTGAAATCAGCATGCCTTTTGGAGATTAAAGTCGGGACCCAAAAACCGCCCGCCCTGATGTCGGCACGCCCAAAAAAATGGGCCGATGGGAAAAAATAATTACGGGCGGGGCCGATAGTTGGTGTCTCATTCAGGCACGATTCTAGACCCCTTTTTTGGGGGGGGGGGGGGGGGGCAGTGCCCTCCCAAAAAGGTTCAAATGGTGTACATGTATATTTTTTGCCGTGACCAAAGGTCACGGCTAATTCTGCCGCTGAAGGTGGCAAAAAAAAATTTTCTGCCCCTCCACTAGTTTTTTTTTGCCACCCTAAATTAAAAAAGCTAGAATCGGGCCTGGCTCATTTTCCCTTATATTTTTTAATTATTATTAACAAGAACTAAAAATGATAAATTTGTTGGGTCGACAAACATCAATGTCCTAAAATCGAAAGTTTTGACTGGGGCGAAATAATCCCCATGATGGCCCAATTTCATATATCTTTTCCGTTATCCGAAATTTCTTTAGGCTATTTCCTAACGTATATATCGAGAATGGCCAAATTTGACCAAATCGACTAATTTTGCATTTTTGAGTTACCTAAAGTTATAGAAAATATTAAGCTTCTACATCAAATTTAGGATCACTTAGGTTATACAGAATAATTAACACCCCAATTTAGATAGGACTTTATTTTTGGTTTGAAATAAAAATATTATAGTTTAAATTTAATTAAGTTTTTATATAAAAATAATTTTTTTATAGTTTTGTTTATTTTTTGTTTTTTTTTAAACATTTTTTTAAAAGTTTTTGATGTTCGTAGCTGGATTACAAAGTTTAATTTGAAAAAACGATAAACGGATCCAAAAATATTTAAGATGGCAGGTCTAGTCTCTGAAGTTAGCCCCTAGGTCTCAAAATTTGTTTACCTGTTTTATCACACGATGAAGGGTATTATTTCCACATGTATTTTATTTATAATTTTAAAACAAAAATTTTTTAGATTGGAATATAAAATTTTCGGGCCGTATTTTTAAATTCGAGCGGGAATGAAAAACCAAATTCTGGGCGGCTGGGCTTATTAAAAAATATGTAAGGCAGGCCCAGGCCTTAATATCACGGCGTAAACTATAATGCATATCAATGTTTTGGTTTGCCCCTTTGTCATATATCCTCACGGTAATCAAATTGTTGGGTTCATTTTGTTAATAAAATCAAAAATATACATTTATTAGAAGTTAGTTTTAAAAGGGTTTAAACGGCGCTTAAACAAATCATTAAACTTATAAAAATTATCTAGACCACCCAGCGCCCTTTTTTATTTAAAAACATCGTTGACTAGCCTTTTAATAGGTCTGAGTTTGAACAAAATTTTATAGCAAATGCATTCTAAAGAAAATTATCCTTATCAATTTTTATAAACGAAGCTGTAAGTTTTTTCTTTTTTATCGCCAAGAAACATTATAACTGAAAAGTGATATTTTTCCAATAAATTTCCCCTCGTTACGCTTTTAATTAAATTATTGATTGGGCTGACCTATTCAAGTTTTAGGAGATAAATAGTAGTAGACTTTTAAAACGTTTCCTGAAAGAGGATATTAATCACTTAATTATCTTAGGATTGGGCAAACTCACCTTGCCATGAAATGGGCATACTAAGATTTTAATAAAGTTTAAGGCATCTTATATTAGTAAAATTAATTCGGGTAACCCAATATCAATTAAAAACAATTTAGAAAAATTGGTCTAAAAGCTTTATATAGTCTACTCTCATAAAATGCGAATTTCGCAATTTAACCCTAAAACTTTAAATAATAATGGTAGCCTCAAAACGAATCCTTATAGAAAAAACAAAAAAAATATAAAAATATGATTATATTACTTTATTACATGAAAACATGTACAAATTAAAAAATAACTTAATTTATAACGTAAATATTTATTATTCACGATAATCCGTGAAACTAAAAAGGCTAAATTAGAATTACTAAATAGGTGGTTATTTAAGGAAAAGGATTTATTTATTACCAAATAGGTGTTTATTAATAACAAAATTGGCGTTCATTAATAACGTAATAGGCGGTTTATTAATTACGAAATAGGTGTTGTTAAACGGGTAAACGAAAATCAATGATCGATCACCAAAAATTATGACCCCTCATGGAGACAATCTATTAATTTTTTTTCGTTGGCCGAATTTTGGTCAGAACCCGGTTATTACACAGGTCAACAAATTTGAGAGTAATAAGCTAACTACGGAGATTAAACCTGCCTTCTTAGGGATTTTTAAGTCCGTTTACCGTTTTTCAAACTTAGTTAATCAGCTATAAATTAAAAATTTTAGTAAAAAGGCCAAAAAAACAAAAAAGATTTAAAAATAAATTGAATTTTTTTTTGCAATTTATAACAGCTAAACTGTTAATTATTAACAAATAAAACTTTTATTTAAAACAGTTACTATTTTGTGTCGTATTTAAGTTTGGACGCGAAATATTTTGTATTATCTAAATGCTGATATAAGAGCTTGATATACTAAAAAATTTTATTTCTCATTATTTGATATGATATATATAAGTTACAAGGGATTTATATATGAAAAAAAGATTCTTAAATTTTTTATTTTAGGGTATTCTCGATCTGTCAATTTGGTCAAAAAAGGCCATTTTTTCGATATGGACTGATGTAAGGAGCTAAGAATGGAAGAAACTAAGAAACACGAAATATATATATGAGATTAGGCCATCATGGGGATATATTCTTTTATGTTTTCATAAAATTCACGACTGTGCCATTTAAATTTGTTGACCTGTGTTATGATAGACAAAAAAGCAAATATTTCTAAGACTGTTATCGCAACTCTAGGATACCTAAAGAGAAAAAATCAAAAAATTTTTATTGAAATCACTTGTAACTTATATTTTTCATCTAGAATAATGAGTAAAATTTTTAAGTATATCAAGCTCTTACATCAACATTTAGGTTATACGTAATATATGGCACCCCAACCTAAATAGGACACGATTTTATCGGTTTTAGAATTAAAATATTAATTAATTTGAAAACAGTTTAGTTATATATGGAAATTTTTCATTAACTTTGAACCTTTTTTTTTGTTACCGTTTTTTTTAATTTTCATAGCTCATAACTAGTTTACAAAGTTTGTTTAGAGGCGGTACACGGATAATCAATCCCTAAGATGACAGGTCTGGTTTTTATAGTTAGTTTATATATCTTAAAAATTTGTAGAGCTGTGTTATAAGATAGGTCATCGACAAAAATCAATGTGAAAAAAGTATGGCACTAGAAAATAAAACCCATTTTTTTCGTTATCCAAAATTTATTGCTTGGGCTATTTAGGTATATTTCAAATGGCCAAATAAACTAATTTTGCCACTTCTGGACTACCTGAAGGAAAAATAAAAAAAAAATTCCTTTGCTTATTAAAATCTTTTGCAACTAACTTATATTTTTATAGAGACACAGGTCAACAAATTTGTGAGAGTTATGAGCTATCAATGAGGCCATACAATGCCTTTTTAGGGATTTTCAAATTCGTTTACTGTTTTTCTAATTAAACTATATAAGTCAGATAGCTAACAATAAAAATTTGTTAAAAAATATTATAAAATAAAAAAATAGAAAAACAAATAAATTAAATTTTTATATATACTATTAAACTCTCATAAATATAATATTAAAACCGATAATATAACGTGGCCTATTTAGGTTGGGATGCTTAATATTCTTTATTATCTAAATTATGATGTAAGAGCTTGATATATTTAAAAATTTAATTCTCATTATTTGAAATAAAAAATATATGTTACAAAATATTTTAATATGAAACAAAAATTTTTGATTTTTTTGTCTATTTAGGGAATTCTCAAGGTCGCAATATCTGTTAAATTGGTTAAAAATGGCCATTTATTCGATATGGACGTAGCAAAATAGCCGCAGGTTAAAAAAACTTCGGAAAGGAAAATATATATTAGATAAGGCCATCAAGAAAATCATTTTAAACTAGTGTCAAAAATTCTTTAATCTGGCATACTTGTCCACCTGTGTAAACAAAACTTTTGAGTATATCAAGCTTTTACATCATCATTTAGGATAAACAGAATATTTGGCAACCCACCTTAAATAGGACATATATTCTCAGTTTTGAATAAAAACATTATTTGATTTTTATCTAATTTTTTTACATAAAAAATAATTTTTTTCATATTTTTTGATTTTGCTTTTTTATTTTTTTTAACATGTTTTCAAAAAATTTCTTGCAAAGTTTTTATTAGAAAAAACGGTAAACGATTGAAAATCCCTTGTGTGGCAGGTCTGGTGTCTGAAGTTAGCTCATATCTCAATAATTTGTTGACCTGTGCAATAACGTAGATATGCAACGTATCACTTTAAATTGCGTTTCATTACAGAGGCTCCTCAAATTTGTTTAAATAGGGCCTCAACAAAGTGAATTAAAATCCTTTAATCATTTTTTGGGGCTAGCGATTGAAATTGGTGTGCACCGATCTCCATAAGCCTTGGATCATTAAAGTGCCTCTCTCCTCCAATACTTCTAATTTACAGATTCCAACCTTGGGCGCCAGATTATATTGAAATTAGGATCGATAAATTGGTCCTGGTTATTACACTATTCTCCTTTTTTCTCCGAAAAATTATTTTTTCTTTGACACATCTCGGCCTATATCTTAAAATTCAAATAACCTTTTTGCGACTTCGTGATTTAAAGATTAATCAATTTTACAAGTTCATTTACTTGAAAATATACTTTTATTCGAGTTCAACTTCAAACCGGGCCGTGATTTTTTAGCCTGGCCCGCCCGACATATTTTCCAATATAGGCCTGGTACGGCTCCCGAACCTGCGGCTCGGCCTGTTCGAACCTGCTGCCCGTCTTGAATAGTTTCATATTAGGCTCGGTTCCACTCCCCCGGCCCAAATTTACAAATACGGCCCAAAAATTTTTTATTTTACAAGTTAAAAATTTTTTGCTTAAATATTATCAATTTGGTGTAGAATAAAGATTTATGTCGGAACCCAAATGCCGGTTTCAAAAGAGTTATGGGCCGGCTTGCCGAAATCTCATAATGCTTTATTTTTTAAATATTAATAACTAGGTATTACTTCTACATTATATATTTATTGATAATTTTAAAGCAAAATTATTTAGCTTGTAATATAAAATTGTCTGGTCGTACGGGCCTAAAATTGAAAATCAAGGGGCGGGGCTGAACCATAGGTTCAGGCAGTCCGGGCCGGAATTTCACAGCCCGGTTTCAACTCTATCATATAACACAGGTTAACAAATATCAATGACACAACCGTGAATTTTATGAAAACATAAATGAATTTATCCCCATAATTGCCTTATCTGATATCTTTATTTCATTTTTATTAGTTTCTTCCGGCCTTGGCTCCTTACATCCGTCCATTTCGAAAAATGGCCTTTTTTGACCAAATTGACAGATTGAGAATACCCTTAAAAGAAAAAATTTAAGAGTATTTTTTCATATAAAAATCCCTTGTAACAATATTTTCCATATCAAATAATGAGAAATAAAATTTTTTAGTATATTAAAGATAATACAAAATATTTCGCGTCCAAACTTAAATACGACACGATATATTATTGTTTTTTAACAAAAGTTTTATTCGAAGTTTGAATTTAACAGTTTAGCTGTTGTATATATGCCAAAAAAATTTCAATTTATTTTTGTTTTTGAATCTTTTTTGTTTTTTTTGGCATTTTTTCTAAAATTTTCAATGTTTTTAGCTGACTAACTAAGTTTGATTATAAAAAACGGTAAACGGCTTATCCCTAAGATGGCAGGTTTGATCTCCGTAGTTAGCTCATGACTCTCAAAAATTTGTTGACCTGTGTAATTTGACTTTCATCATATAATAATAAATACCCGTAATTTTTTTTCTAATTCACTGGTCTACTAAGTTTTGGACTTGCCCGGCCCGTAATTTTTTTTCTAACTCAGGCCTAACCTACTAAGTTTTGGACTTGCCCGGCTCGTTGGGCGGGCTTTCGGGTCTCTTGATCTCTATTTTTAATCAAAATATTATTTTCAATAAATTTTATTATGGATTAGTAACTTAAAATATTAAAACCCACCTTAATTTTGGTATACTTTTGTTGGGAAAATTTAAATTTTTTTTATTTTTAGAAATTAAATCTAATTAAGTAGGCAAAAAATATAATACTAAAAATTTAAAGTTTTAAATAACATTAGGGCTTGGCGCAAAAATATAACAGGTGAAAAAACTAAAACAAAAACTGTTTGGCAAAAACATCAAAAATAAATAACAAAAATGTTTTATTATTTTAAATATTTTGCTTATTTTAATTTTATAATCTAACTGTTGTGCAATGTGAACTCATGTAATTTAAGATGTACATGAAGAAAATAGCGCGGAGAAAATATAAATTAATCTAAATTTTTTATACAAAATATATAAAATGTAAGGTTTTTGTTCTATATTAACCTTTACATGACAAATATCATGATTTCTATAAATTTGAATATTTATGGTTAAGGTTTTTAAATTAACAATAAAAACATATACACATTTTTATTGTAATCTTAGAAATAATAGGTTTGGATGCTTAAGGTGAGCAGCGTTACGCCTATAGTAATTAAATAAGTAACACCAAGGTTGTTCAGTTTCCTAAAAGCTTATGCCTAATAATACACACTGACGTGCGCTTGTTTAACCCTCCGGGGCCACCCGATGGTGTATTAACAAAGCCTTGACGGGTAAGCTATTCCTAGGCACAAAGGGTTTGGGACTAGAGTTTTTTAACCCGAGAATGGTAGGATGAGAAATTTGTACGAATGGTACAGTGGGGTTTATACGAACCCCAATTTTAAACCTCTATAACTTCAAGAGTATTAAAGCTATGATTTATATTTTTTTTTTGTTTGGAGAGAATTACGTGCTCTTTAATTATAGGCTAATATGAGTTATCACTGATGTCCCAGATTGGCACATTTCATTTTGTATCTGAATTTTTGTATTCTTAATATTACATGTATATTTTTCTTAAAAAACAATATTAATTGTTTTAACTTATCAATTATAAAACAGGTTAAGATTTTGGAGAGTTATGAGCTAACTACAGAGATCATACCTGCCATCTTAGGGATTTTCAAATCCGTTTATTGTTTTTTCTAGTAAGTCAGCTAACATTAATTTTAGAAAAAATTGCACAAAATTAATTTTTTTTTGTATAAGAGATTTTTATAGAAAATTATTTTAAATTTTTCTTTTTAAGGGTATTTTCGAGGTCGCAAAATCTGTCAATTTGGTCAAAAAGGGCGATTTTTTTTATATGAACGGATCTACGGAGCTGAAGGCCGAAGAAACTACGAACAGAAAATATATATGAGATACGGCCATCATGGGTCTGTTTGCATATTTTTTCATTAACTTATTTTACCTGACATTGATATTTGTTGACGTGTGTAATCAAAATGATTTAATTAAGCTTGACCCAAAAAATGGCTATTTTGGCCCAGCTACTTTTTCGCTTCAGGTTTGCCCACTAGTACCCGGCCTTAAACCACCGACTCCTCCCACCCTACATATTTTTTAACTTAAGTGCGGCCCCACCCGCCTAAACTTGCGAGTTGCCCCTTTAATCTTTCCCCCTCCCCAACTTAGTCATTATTTTTGGCCAGGCTCGATAACAGCCCAAAAATTTTATATTGCAAGCTACTATTAATATAATTAAATAAGTTTGTCGAAGTACCCGATATCATGTGATGTAAATAAATCTAATTTAATACAAACGATAGCTAAAAGCAGTAATACAATATAAGAAAATGGGGTTCGACCCGAGATTATTATTTATAATTTGACTAAGCCCGCCCTGCGGTTAAATAATTCTGAACTTCGGCAGCCGGCGGGTTAGGTTCGACTTTGATCTTTGCACACTAGCGCATTGAGTCTGTGATCTACGAGATACTGTACATATTCCCTGCAATATAATTTAGAGCTGTGTACAAGAATATGAAAATCAACATCAAGGGGATTGGATACATGAATGATGATCCATCAATCGTAGATGTTTTATATGCAAAAATTGACCCTACTTTGGATTTTAATAGGTTTTATTACTTTTTTTTTAAATTGCATGTTTTATCGATGATTAATACTAAGTTAATATATCAAACTGTAAGTTTGTTTTAATGAAGAGTACATCTTTTTGGCAAATTTTAAAAGTTGTAGTATTACCACTTATTTTTTAACACTGATAGTTTGAGGACACAATTATAAAATTCTTCTGAATTTACAAAAACAATAGAACTTTTAGAAATGATCATTTAAAAGACCTTCGCCCTCGTAATTGAGTCGATGCCCGAAATTTTTTAAAAAAATGTTTTTTTGAAAACGTGCAAAAATATCTGCCTATATAATATAGAATTCTCCCTAGTTAGGAATTTCAATTAAATTTTGGCGTATTTCACGCGTGACCTACATAAAGATATATTTTCCTTGTCAAAAATTCACTCAAGGATTTTAAACAAATGTGCAAAATAGGTGAGTTTTAAATTGTTGCTGCAGATAATGAGGGGCCGCTGTTATGGTAAACACATTTTACAAAAACTAATTTTTTCTTTGTTTTGCCCTAATAAAGGCTTTTTTAGTCCATAAACAGCTGCAAACTACTATATTGTTCTAGACTTTAAGCAAAGCAAATCGGCGCACCCATTATTCGAGTTTTTTTTCCAAAAAACTAGACATTCCTATTTTTGACTATACTTCTAGTTTTTAATCGATTCCTTTTGTACTTGTGCTTCACTTTCTGAATTTCATTGGCTAAGAAAAGTAAAAGTTTTATTAATTTTTTTTTATTAACCCGCTAAGCACGGACCCCAAATCCCAGCACATCTTAAATTTTGAATATCTTTAAAAATATTAAATATTATTTGTCAAATTTTTGTGACTTTTTTCTTAAATATATAGAAACATAAGTAATAAAAATTTGGTCTAAGTCTAATAACTAAATTTGTTTAGGAATTTAATGGAATAATTCTTTTTATCCCGGGGAGTATGTGCATGGAAAACTTCACATGCGCATTTGTTGTTTAATTTGTTTATCTTTTCACTTCCTTTAACGCCATTATAAACAATTCTATTATTCAAATTATTATTCTATTTTTATATATTTTTGGAACGATTTTTTGATTTTTCGCCATCTTAATTTAATTTTATTTATATTTTTATTTATCTTTACATATATTGTTATTCTATACTACTATTCTTTAACCCTTATTCTGGTTTTTTCATTAGCTTTTTCAGTCGCCACAATCCAAAAATATAAGAAATTTATTTTTTTATATATAAATTAATATGGACATTAAGTTTCTAATTCCGTGTCCTATTACATATAATTTTTTATTTTGAAATTTTTGAATTTTTATTTGCTGGACTAATCAGATTCGTCCGCTTTTATTACATAATCGTAGTTATTTAGTTGTTGATATTTATTATTTTAGAAGAGCAAATTAACAGAAATTTTTTTACAAATATGAAAAAAATACCAATCTAACAAAATAATTTTACATTTAGTTAAAACGTCAAATTTTTGTGAAATATGAGCTAACCTTTAAGACCAGTTCTGCCATTTTAGTGATTTTAAATTCCGTTTTCCCTTTTTTCGGAACAAATTTACAAGTTTTGTTATAAATCGATAGACTCTATGGCAACAACCTTCTTCCCTTTATTCTTTGTTAATAAGTTTATGCATAATATTTTTAGTTCACTCAAGCCTTTTTGTTGTTTTTTATTATTATCATTTGTTGTACTCTATGTTCATAATATTTTTATAGTGATTTTATTTAAAGTTGTTAGTGTATTAGGTCAAATATTGCATATTGTTTTTTTAATATTAATGTTTACGTTTAAATTTGTCCAAGCTTAAAATTGAAAAATTTACCATATATATATTTAAAAAAAATTATTTTAGTAATTAATTTAAAAAAATGGATGCATTTAAGATCTATTTTGAAAATTTAATTGTTATTTTAAAAATTTAAATTTGTGACAACCGCGGGGTGTCTCAAAAAATTAGGTTGTCCATGGTTTATTTTAAACTGTTATAATTTTTGAGAAATTTTGAGGTCGGTATTGCAATATCGCAAAAAGCAGAAGTCATAAATTTAAATGAGTTTTTGCCTTTTATACCTAGAGTTTTTGCCTATAATATCCTTTTAGTATGAAAAAAACCATTCTTTATAAATCTACCTCAGCCTAAGCAGACACAACCCACAATTATGTTTGCCAAAAAAAATTTAAAATTTCATAAATGTTCAGTTGCAAAAATAACCACATTTTTGCTTCATTAAAAAAATTCACTTAATAGAAGGCACCTCATAATTTTTAGACATTGTTGACGAGCCCTATATTTTACAATTCTCATAAAATCTATAAATTTTTTAATGTTGACAAAATTAACCAAATAATGCGGTAAAAATTACCGTAACCAGGATATGCCAAAAACAGAACATTGCCATAAGGCATGCTAAGCTATTAATAAAGTTTAAGGCATTTTAAAAAACACAGGTCGACAAAAATTAATGTGTAAGAAAAGAAAGTTATGACACTAAAATGAATTAATCTCCGTGAGAGCCTTATTTCATAAGTATTTTGCGTTTCCCAAAATTTCTTTCTCCTTCAACTATTTTCTTAGAAAAAAAAATGGCCAAATTGACAGTTTTTGTGACCCTGAAAGTACCCTAAAGAGAAAAAACTAAAGTTTTTTTTAAATCACTTGTAATTTATATTTTTTATCTCAAATAATGAGAAATAAAATTTTTACTTAACCTAAATAGACACAATATATTGTCAGTTTTTAATAAAAATATTATTTGAAGTTTAAAATTAGCAACATAGATACTTTAAATATTAAAATAATTTTTATCAATATTTTTTTATTTTTATTCTTTTTTTTAAACATTTTTTTCCAAAATTTTAAATGTTATAGCTGGCTCTCAAAGTTTCATTAGAAAAAACGGTAAACGGATTTGAAAATCCCTATAATGGCAGGTCCTGAAGTGGCATACTTCTCAAAAATTGACCTGTGTTAGAGGCGTTTACATTTGGGTATTTTAGGAGTAGATTAACAATTAGTCAAATTACCGAATAACTTTTTAAAACTTCAAGCCGTTGAATTTTATATCAAATTATAATTAGTTGTATTGAGTCTACCCTTAAATAACTTTTTAAATTCTGCAATTACTACCAATACAACTTAAACGAATGATACTAACCCCATTCTCCTAGAAAAATAACAATATAATAAAAAATATAATTAAATAAAGTTATAAAATAAATTGTAAAAAAAATAGCTTTACTAATAACGAAAGTCCATGAAGAATTTGTGGCCTTTAATTATAATGAAAATAAACTTGATAACGAATCCGCAAAACAATATTGGCTTTTATCAATATTGAAAATAAAGTTTATCAATAACGACAATCTGGGAAAATCGAAGGCTATTAATAATAACTAAAATTAATAAGTGTTTATTACATATGTCAACAAATTTTTGAAAGTTAAGCTGATCTTAAGGATTCTCAAATTTATTTTCGTTTTTCTATTCAATTGTTCAGAAAACATTAAAAAATTTTGTAAAAATGTTAAAAGAAAAAAATTCAAATAAAAATTAATTGAAATTTATTTTTTATATATATTCAACTGCTAAGCTGCTTAACCCGCGAGCACTGTGGAATCCATACGGACCCCAGCACATTATATTTCAAATATCTTTAAAAATATTATATATTATGGGCTAAATTTTTGTGGCTTTTTTTTTTATATATTTATAATAAACAAAACTAGTAATTAAAATTTGGTCTATGTCTTATAACACAATTTTAGAAATTAGAAATTCTATTGGGACCCTCTCAATTTTAATGTTGAAAACCATGTTATTGCCTCTAGGTAAATATAAACTTAAATAATTGTTATATTCTAGTTATTTTTTTAAATAATTTTACATATAAGTATATAAAATGTTTGTATTGTATAATAATGAATGATACGAAATATTTTTTTTCTTTGAAATATCTAGTTTTTATGGTAAATAATAGCTAAAAATAATTTTCTATTTTAAAATATTTTTTTTTCATGAAACTTACTAAACATGTTCTACTAGACCTAAAAACACGATATGATCAATAATACTGAAACTAATTTATATACATGATTTGTTTAATGTATTATAATAAAATAAAAAAAAATTTTCAGATTTATCTACTTTGTGTCAAATAAAATTTGCAATATTTATTAAGCATAACTTATATTAGTCTATAATTAAAGAGCACGTATTTCTCTTCGAAATACGAGTTGCGAATTTCTCACCCTACCATTCGCGGGTTAATTCAAACTTCAAATAATATATTCATTTAGAACAGAAAATATATAGTAACGTTGTTAGGTTGGGTTGCAAAATATTGTGTTATCTAGATTTAAGTAAGAACAGACCTGGAAAAAAATTTTTTTTTAATAACCTTTTGAGTTTTTTCCCAAAATTCTCACGAGTTTGTGGTGTTGAAAAAGAAAAACCCTTTTTCCTGCTTAAAGAAAAGGGGCATAAAAACAATTCACCTGGCATTTTTTTATTATTAAATTTAAGCTTTGTATTCTAATTTTCTTTCATTTATTATGCTCTGTAGGTTTATTCTCAATTACTAAGGTTGTGGCTTTTAAATTTGGCCATTATCTGTTTTGATTGAGATATTATTGGGTTTAATACCATTTTTTGCACAAATTTTATAAATAATTTTCTTAATTGTGGTTGGTTAAAAGTTGCATAAAAAAACTTTCTCATAATTGAATGACATTTAAAACTCTTAAGAATTTCGAGGCTCCATCTATTTTTACAAAAATAATTTATTAATTTTATTAATACAAAAAATTAACCAATCAAATCGGTCGGTTAAAAAACAATATTAGGCAAAATTTTATAAATTTTGAATTGATAATTAAGGGGTTGAAAATTTAATTAAAAAATTCATCTTTTCTAAAACTGGACAGATAGGGACTAAAAATTAAAGTCGAGACCCAAAAGCCTACCCGGCCCATGACAGCTTGCCCAATAAAATCCGGACCCGGCCTCGCCGAAACTCAAAGCGGATCGGGCCGATTTTTATTTTGCCCGATTTTTAACAAAAAAAAAATGACATACTCTGTATTTTATCGATAATTTTTAGCAAAAAATTTATAGCCTGCAATACAAAATTTCCGGATCTTATTTTTATATTTGAGGCCGGAAACGAGAAAGCTTAAGTTAAATATGGCGGGTGGGCCAGGCCGTAAAATCACGAACTGGTTAAAAATCTAGAAAAGGCCTGACAAACTTAAAAGCATATTAATTAACTAGGCCAAAGGTCGAGCTTTGTTAATATAATCCTTGAAGAACTTGTCTAGTTAACCTGTTAGCTAATTCAAATACAGCCCGATTAATATATCTTAATTATGATCGGCTGTCCTTACGTATAAGAAATATGAAAGATTTTAAAGTTAAAAGATTTTATATTGTTCAAATACTATTCTTACGAATATGTTTTTATTACCATTAGTGAGGTCGAATTATTCCTAAAGTTTTAGATTGATATTAAATTTTTTTATAAAATTATATTATAAGCTTTTCGGGGCATATTATAAGAGCCATTTTTAATTTTTTTTTGCTCCTTCTCTTTGTGGAAGCTTTTTTGAAATTCTTGTTTCGCCTTTTATCTGTAGCTCTCTTTCTTGAGTTGGGGAAAAAAATAAGCCAAAATTTGGCTCACTGTTTTCTCACCACTGTGTAAGTGCTTGATATACGTGAGAATTTTATTTTTTATTAATGGAGATACATATATTTTAATAGCGATTTTAATATGAAAAAAAAATCCTACATTTTTTTCTTTACGGTATTCTCGAGGTCGCATAACATAGGTCAACAAATTTTTGAGAGTTATGAGCTAACTACTGAGATCAAACCTGCCATCTTAGGGATTATCAAATACGTTTACCATTTTTAATCAAACTTAGATAGTAGTCAGCTATAAACATTGAAAATAGGAAAAATGTCAAAAAAAAAAATAAAAAACAAAAATAAATATAATATTTTTTTGCATATTTACAACAGCTAAACTGTTAAATTCAAACTTCAAATAATATTTTTATTAAAAACCGATAATATAAAGTGAGGACGCGAAATATTCTGTATAATATGAATGCTGATGCAAGAGATTGATATACCAAAATAATTTATTTGAAATGGTAAATATAAGTAAGGGATTTTTTATGAAAAAAAATTCTTGAATTTTTAATTTTTAGGGTATTCTCGAGGCCGCATAATCTATCAATTTGGTCAAAAAAGGTTATTTTTCTGATATGAAAAAATTTAAGGAGCTGAAGGCGGAACACATTACCAAAAATGGAAAATATATATGAGATAAGGCCATCATGGGTATGTATGATTTTATGTTTTAATAAACTTATTTTTTCTGACATTGATATTTGTTGATTTGTGGTATTTGTTAATTTGGTTAAAAAAGGCCGAAGGCAAAAGAAAAACGGAAAGTATGTATGAGGTAAAGCTATCATGGGGATTTATTCACTTCAGTTATAAAAAACTTTTTTTTGACATTGATATTGTCGACCTATGCTATCTAAGAAACTCCAAAATCTTATTAACAAATTTGTATTTTATTAATTAATGTTTATATGTATTACGAATTTCATTTTTATTAAATAATATAATTAATAAAAAAAAATTTTGTAAGGAAACGACTGAATTAAAATTATAATTCTAACCATTGGTAAATTTCATGACTAACAAAAGAGAACAAATAAACCAATATGTTAAATCGTTCTTGACTATTTTTTGGAAAAACTGGTATTTCAAATTAAAACATAAATTAAGCAGAGATTACAAAATTTAATGAGCCAAATTTACAAGAAAAAAAAGGGGAATGAGCTCACTTAATTTAACAAAAAAACAAAGAGTCAGCTATTTCTTACTTCGTTATACTAACAAATGGCAAACAAGTGGCCTTTTTTTGCTTCCTCAGCTCGAGGCTCATTTACACCGGTATTTAGATAATTTATATGTTACAAATTTTAAAAATTGCTTCATTTTGTTGATTATTTTTGAAATTATTTTGAGAAGACCTTTTAAAGAGAAAATCTTAAATTTAAAAACAAAATTATTTAACAGTATAATTTAATAATTTTTGCAAAAGTTGACATATTTTATATAATTTTTTTGATCATTTAGGCTTATTTAAAGATATTACAGTTTCCAATAAATTTTTTAGTATGTCGCAAAATCAATTTTTAATTAAGCAAACGAATTTTTATCGGGGTCAGTCAGACTCTTGTGACGATTTAACAGGGGTATGTATTCATAATTATAAAAATGATAAAATGTAAAATAGGCTTCAACACATGGCTAATTATTTGACGGACCGATTCATTAAAGAAGGTTTTATTGAGCGTGGAAAATTTGGAATGGACAACGATGTCAAATTACATATGACTATTATGAATAGTCGTTTTGGTGTATCCAAGTCAGGTACTGAATCTTTTTTTAACAACAAGCTAAATGTTTTGTTTTATTATTTTCTATACGTAAAACTACTTTATCATTATAAGCCTCCCTTTTTTCCGTTTTCCGCAAAACAAACCGTTTACACTTCAATTGAGCCAAAATGACAACATTGAGATTAACTCGATTAAATAATATTAAAATTTATATTGCAATTTAACCTATTTATATTTAATCAAATTAATATTTATAGTCTGCTACTGGTGAGAAAAAATATCATTAATAAGCTTAGGCCTGCCTAACCTTTATTAAGTTAAAATCACAATAGATTCAAAATTAACTTATCTTTTTAATATTTGCTTGAGGTCGAAAGAATACTTTTGGAATTTTCGTACATAAAAAACGTTTAAAAATGTATAACTCAAGTCAACAAAATAAACAGGTCCTCAGATTAGTGTTCTCAGTCGGGACCCGAAAGCCCATCATGCCCGGTGTCGCCCGGCCCGAAATGCCGGGCTATATAAATATTAGTTGGGCGGGCCTGGCCGTTTTATTTAATTTTGAACTCGGGCCGGGCAGAAAATTTTTGATGCTTTAATTTGCCTATTTTTTGAGCTATAATTATTGATATAAATAGTTAGATAAATATATTTATGGACGTTTGAATAGAAAAATGAAAATGATTAGTGAGTATGAACGAAATGGAGTGATTCGCCAAATCCGGTCTCAGCTTATTTGACAAATATAAACTCTTCAACTTATGAAATATGTAGGTTGGAAAATGACGTTATTAGAACCGAGGACGAAATTACAACTTATGTAAACCCCACCACAAGACTTAGATAATCAAACTCTTTTGCAGTGGTGGAAAAAATAAACTTTTACGTAAGTTAAAATGCAAACAAAATCTTTGCCACTCCTGCGCTCCTGCATTGCAGAACGTACCTTTTTGACATCCGGTCAATTATTTACCAAAAGAAAAAACCGTTTAGGCCAGGAAAAACTGAATTATATAATTTTTAAATGATTACTTTAAGTCAAATGATGCTCTTGATATTAATAATTCCAATAAAGCTATATTTTATGTTTAATTGTTAATATTCACAAGAATATTACGAGCCGATATAAATTCGGGCCTGGCCGGACCTGGCCTCTTATATAAAAACATCGGGCCGGGTCAAGCTAGAAATAAAAATATTTATTTTGGGCCGGGCCACACGTAAAAAAATTTTCGGACGGGCCGGGCCTCAAAAATACGGCGCGTTGAGAACACTACCTCAAATCCGATTAAGCATAATTTAAATTTCTACCAGGCCTAAATACTCTTTTTCCAATTTTTCCTATAGGCGAATTTCTTTCATTTGCATCGGAATACATGATTACGATACTTTTGTAACTTTGAGACCTAAAGATTATCACTATTTTAAAATAAATTGACTTATTTTAAAATGTGTTTTTAAACTAAATTATTATCCTTTGAAAAATTTATTATTAACTTTTGCAATTAAATATAATTAAAAATAATTGTTTTCTAAAACCGGTTTTTAAAGACAAAATAAGATATCTTCTTTTTAGTTTTCTAATCTTAAGGTTTCAAAGCTTTTGGTATTTATATTAATTTTGAATGTATGACAAGCTAAAAGCGTACTGAAAAACGGAAAAGGAATTGAATAAGAGGAACAGTGTGTTTTGCGGACCTTGATTTTCAAGGGCCAATCCCATTCAAATCCTTTTTTAACCAAGGTCCGGCCCCCGATCTGAACAAATTTTTTTGTGTCCCACCGAGTACATTCAATTCAAATTTTCCGAAATGATCCGGCCCGCAAGGTGTTCGATTTTATAAATTAAAACAATTTTAGGGTGGTGCCTCTTCCGCTCGTTTCTATAATCAAAGCCAAAAAATAAAGAAAAATCTATTATTTTTAACCCGTCATAAGGGAAGATGTTTCTTTATATAAAAATTACCTCAGTTATTAAATGCTATCTGAATTTTCTCCGCTTAATCGATTCCTTATCTTGTATATAAGGTTTGTAGTTGGAAAAGTATTTTCGGCGGCGAAACTTGCGAAGACTTACACTATTTTCTGTGCGTATTTAAATAATTTGAAAATTGATTTTTTTACCTTCCACCAACTTAATACTCTTCTTTCACTGGAGGATATATTAATTTATCTAAATTGCCTACATCATCCATCTTACCAGCGACTTCAGCTTTGTTTACTGAATCAGTGGGGAACATATTATTCATGTTTTAAAGACACCCTCGAATGGGCATTAAAAGTAGCGTTATTAGTTTCGAACTTTGATTACATTGCATAGAAGCCTCTGATTGTTTTAATTTTATGAATCAAAACTGGCATCTAATCCCATTTTATATGATATACTAAAACCTGATAAATATCAAAATAAAAAAGTGCAATTTATAGAATGTTATTATCAAATAAATGTTCAACTCTAAAATCTTAAGCTTGCACGAGTGTTCTCAGTCGGGACCCGAAAGCCCGTCCGGCCCGTGCCGCCCGGCCCGAAATGTCGGGCCGGGCCGGGCTTAAATATACGGGCGGCTGGGCTGTTTTATTTAATTTCGGACTCGGGCCGAACCGGGCCGGGCCGAAAATTTTTTATGCTTAAATTTGCCTATTTTTTGCTATAATTATTGTTAAAAATGGTTAGATAAGTAGACGAGACGGAGTGATTCGCCAAAACGGATATAAACTCTTCAACTTATTAAAGAGTTAGGTGGAAAGATGACGATATTATAACCGAGGACGATATTACAACTTATATAAATCTCCCACCACCGGTAGTAGATAACACTGGGCAACAAAATTTGGACGACCTCAAGCACCATTTATGGCAACTATCGTTTTTGGTCAAGTTTTTGGTGCTAATTACGAATATAAATTTTTTAGCCAATGCCTCAGATTTTTAGTTATTCGGTGGAGATTTTTTTATTTTTAGGGTATTATGGGCCTCTATATCATAAAACTTATGGGTAGTAACAAAAGTTTAAAAATATATTTCGATTACGAAAACATTCATTATAACGTAAGGCATTTAAATTTTAATATAATATTACTAGAAAAACTATTTAATTTTGTTAAATAACTGCTAAAATACAGTCTTAAGTATTCATTATTCATTTATGAACTCAAAAGTCTGGGACCCTTGAGACTTTTTGAAAAATTCAAAAAAATAATTTTTTTTAATTTTGAAGCACAAATGTGCTCCTTGCACTATATTACACAGGTCAACAAATATCAATGTCAGAAACGTGAATTTTAAAACATAAAAGATTGCATCCCCATGATGACCTTATCTCATATATATTTTTCGTTTTTCTTAGTTTCTTCCACCTTTGGCTGCTTAGATCCGTCTATAACGAAAAATGACCTTTTTTGACCAAATTCACAGATCTAAATATACCCTAAAAAGGTAAAATTTAAAATTCCTCATTGCATTTAAAAATCCCTTGTAACTATATTTTTAATCACAAATAATAAAAAAAAATTTATTAATATATCAAGCTCTTACATCGGCATTTAGAGACTACAAAATATCTCGCGTCCAAACTTAAATACGACACGATATATTATCGGGTTTTAATGAAAATATTATTTGAAGTTTGAATTTAACAGTTTAACTATTGTGAAAATGCATAAATAAACTTTTAATTTATTTTTGTTTTTTTGACCCTTTTTCCTAAAATTTTTAATGTTTATAACTGACTAACTAAGTTTGATTAGGAAAAACGGTAAACGGATTTGATATTCCCTAAGATGGCAGGTTTGCTGTAGTTAACTCAACTCTCAAAAAATTTTTGACCTGTGTTATTATCAAAAGTGCAAATTTGATATTATGCAAGAAGTCAGACATAGGGATATTTATAATAGAACAGTTTTATTATTTTTATTATTAATTATTTTGAAAAGAAAATGTGAACCTGAGAGCTAAATTGGTATTTTTCAGTAATTAACTCCTACCTTCATTTCTGGCAAACTACGAATATAATTTTTAAATTAAGAAAGTTATTTTTTACATAAAACATCGCTCTACAACATAAATTTCCCCGACCATTTTTAACGTACCTATGGTTTTTTATAAAATAAAAACAAAAATTTGCAATTTTTTTTTTAATCTTAAGGTGTAAAAAATACAAAGTTGTATTTTAAATATTGAGGTTCAATAGATGTTCTTTTTTAAAGCGTATCAACAAATTTACAATAAATGTAAATAGTCAAATATTTTAGGATAAACAATTATATAGTTTTTTGGTATCATAAATACAGGTAACCGGGTCAGTTTTAGGTTTTAACAACTTCAAAAAATTTTATCGGCCAGAATTAGCTTCAATAATGAATTTGGAAATTTAATAGACGCAAATTTATAATATATAGTCATTCAAATTTTTTACTAATTTGCACAATCCAAATATGTTTTTGAAATGTTATTTACAACCAGGCATATAATATTTATTTTACCGACCTTAGTTGGTTAAAAATCAATAATTATAGTTTCATATACATCATGCTGTTTCTTAATAAAGTCATTAGACCTACTAAAGAATGGAAATATTAAAAGTATTTGAAATCATAGGGATGGATTTGGACAATGACCCAAAGTTTTTTATAACGAATTGTTTTCGTAAATTTTTTAACAATAAATTCTTTTTATTAATTCAATAAATGAAATTAATTAAAATAATGGAATGATATCATACTCTTATTTTTTGTAATTTTTCTATTACGTTTTTTTAAGATTTTTTATACATAAAATATTTACTATTTTTTTAATACTTAAATATGCAAATTATTAATGATTTTATACGTTCTAGATATTATTAGTTAAATCTGCAAATATATTTGAAAATTAAGCTTGCACAGACGAATAAAATCAGCGTTAATATTTTACACCTTAAAAATCGTTGTTTTTTGGCAAATTTTGGTTTTTTTGTTCTAGGAGCGTCAAAATTTAATAAGAGTTGGGGCTACTAAAAGTTATAATCAATCTGTTCGACTAGAAAGAAATGAAGTTAAAACATATATCAGTAAAAAATTAATAAAATATTTCTTTTCCTTTACATAATTCTGACTATTTTGTTCAACAACTTTTGGGAACTATATTTGTAAATGTATAACTATTCTTATTCTATTAAATATTACATTTAGGGTGCTATTACAATTTATTTTATTATTTGTTTGATTTATATTTATTGTGAATATATACAGATAATCATAGGTGCATGGATAATTCGAGAAAATCCTTTGATGCGCGCAATATCATTAAAGTATATTGTTCTTCCCGACCTATTTTTTACTACGTAATCTGATTAGTTTCCTATTTTGTATTTTTTTTAATTTTGATATGTATTTAATTAATTTTAAAGTCACTTTTGGTTTTAGTAATTAAGTTGATAAATTTTTGACCTGGCCTAATAAATAGTGATAAGAGGGTTAGATTTTTTAAACGTTGATTGTGTTTCATATTTATAAGTTTAATAGCTACATTAACAATTAAAATTTGGATCAAAACATTTTTTTTAAATGTTCTAATGTATTTAACTTAAAAAAAAAATATTCAAAATTTATTAATATCTAGAATTATGAAATTACTGGTTTGAATGAATATTTAATAACCAAAATTATAGTGCTTCACAACAGATTTTAAATAAAAATTTAGTTAAAAATGATTTTGAAATATTGATTTAGCGAATCATGTATTTTTTATCAATTTTTGTAAGGCCTGTCACGTAACGCGTCATGATGCTAAGATATCCTAGCTTATGATTTTAATAGGAATATTGTGTCGGGTCGGGTCGGGCTTGTTAATTCATTCTTTTAATTAAATATTAGCTAAAAATATTTTAAGCCTTAAAATTCTTGTAATTTTTAGCATTTTTTTAACCTATATATCCATTTAAATACGTGGTAAATTTGATAACCTGCGGAACCGTTTCAAATTTAAAGATTTTAGATCAATCGTGGTGTTGGCACCCTAACATACAACCCATATATTATCGTTTTTAATAAAAGTATTATTTAAGGTTTAAATATTTTTTTTAATTTGTTTTTTTGGAATTTTTTTTTAAATGTTTATAGCTAATAGTTTGATTAGAAAAAACGGTAAACGGATATGAAAATCCGTTGGCAGGTTTGACCTCTGTGGATAGCTCAAAATCACAAAAATTTGTTGACCTGTGTTAAATAGCTCGTATACTTTTGGTTTATATAAATATTTTTTTAATGTTGTAAATTACATATAAGTCATTTTATTTTGTAATTTTAAAAGCATTAGCCCGCCGTTATATGGCTGAAAAATTATCTACACTATGCCAGAGTCGGGCGGGCCGAGTTTATTTAGAGAAAATAATTTTTTGCCGGGTCAATTTTTCTTTCTTATTTTCTCCTTTTTATCTATTTTTATCTATTTTTATCTATTTTTACATAGGGCTCTATTGTGTGATTGTCACACGATAAAGGGTATCATTTTGGCGCAGTGTATTTTGTTAAAATTTTTGAGCCACAAATTTATTACATGCAATTTAAAATTTCCGCGCCTTATTTTAAATTTCGGGCCGGGCCTGAATATTACTCATTCACCTAGTTAGCCAATATGGAAACCCAATTAAATCTTGTATACAAAATATTATTGTGGCTAAGAGTTATATTTTTTTGTTTAAATGAAAAATAATATTCTTAAGTAAAACAAGCTCTAACATCAACATTTAGGTTATACAAAATATTTGGTAACCAAGATAGGACACAATATGTTATCAGTTTTAAAAAAATAATATTTGAAGTTTGTTTATTTTGTTTTTGAATTTTTTTCAAAAATTTTAAATGTTTATAACTGGCTTATAAAGTTTGATTAGAAACGGTAAACGGATTTAAAAATTCTCAAGATAGCAGGCCTGGTCTCTATAATACCTCATAATTCAAAATTTGAAGCTGTGTAATTTAGGCAAAATAAACCTTTAGGAAAAATGGTGGGCACGAAAATAAAAAAATAAAATGATAATGTATTGAATAAATGTATTTTTGGAGTTGGGGGCACTTAAAGGTCCCAGAATTTTAAATTTGAGCGGTGGAATGGATTTCGTTGATTAAATAAAGGGTTAAAAAATATATTCAGATTAATCAAATTTTTGAGACTTGTGAGCTTACAGAGATCAAGCCTGCCATCTTAGGGATTTTCAAATTCGTTTACCGTTTTTTTTACAAATTTAGTAATTCAGCTATAAACATTTATTTAAAAAAAAATGTCAGAAAAAAAAGGTTCAAAAATATTTACAACGGCTAAATCGTTATAGACTTTAAATTTATATACTAAAAACCGATAATATATATATTGTATATAAGTTTATATGCGATTCTGAATTATCTAAATGCTGATGTAAAAGTTTGTACGAAAAAATTTATTTTCTTATTATTTGAGATCAAATATTAGTTACAAGGGATTTTAATATGAAAAAAAATTCTCAAATTTTTATTAGGGTATTCTCGATCGTTTGGTCAAAAAGCCTCGATATGGGCGGATCTAAGGAGTCGAAGGCGGAAACTACGAAAAACGGAAAATACATATGAGATAAGGCAACCATGGGGATGTATGCTTTTAGTTTTTAAAAATTTTCTATGACATTAATACTTGTTGACCTGTGTATTTAGGATTGTACTCGCGAGTGCTAATGTGGTGTCTGAGGTCTATTATAGAGTTCAAATTGGGCTGTTACTTTTAGGCTTGGTCCGCCGGACATAATTTTTAATTTAGGGCCTGCCCAGCCAAATTTGGTTTTTTAGGCATGGCCTTGTTTTTTTTTGACATTTATTAAAAATTTCAATGTTAATAGATGGCTTAAAAAGTTTGATTAGAAAAAACGGTAAAGAATTTAAAAATCCCTAAGATGGCAAATCTGGTGTGTAAGGTTAGCTCATCTCTCAAAAATTTGTTGCCCTTGTGCACAGAAAAAATAAAAAATTTCTATTTTTTAGTTGTTTTTTTTAGGAATTTTTATTGTTAAAACTTACATTAATTAAAGTATACGTTAATTAAAGTATACGTATTGTCTTATAATAATAAAAAAATTAGGACTTAACTATAAAAAGCTTGTAGTTACATAAAAGGGTCGGTACAGACCCCACAGCATTCGTGTTATTTCTCACCCTAGCATCACGGAACCAAATGCTGATATGCCTGGTTCGCCTAAAACATTTTTACTTTATGACTCACTCAAACCTGCGGGGCGGCTCGGTTCATTATTATGCTCATTTTCGGCCCGATCTAGTTTGAAATTACAAGCATAGCCAGAATTGTAATATCATGCAAATTTTGCGCGATAAAATTCATATGTGCGTCGATTTAACCTTTATAATTTGAAAATCGTCTATTTAAGTAATTAATGGCTAAAAGCAATGAAATGATGACAAAAAGGTTTTACCTTTCGTAATTGAGATTCAGAGTATCGAAAAATTAGCTTTAATGAGGCTGATGCTATAAATAAATGCGCACATTTTTCTGATATTAAAGGCCCAGTCAGTTTTAGAAGGACTAGTCCTCTAATTTGGCAATGCGCATTTAACTTTAGGAAAAGGGGAAGGGGCGCGGCTTGTCAGACATTTTATCAAAATAACTAGAAATGAAAAGCCCGCCAGAAATGGAAGGGGGCGCTAGGTTTGCCCTTGCCTGGGTCTAGTTGTGTGCCATAAAGTGATTGCTCCAAGGTTGAAAATTAAAATTTTTAAAAAAATTGGTAAACTAATTAAAAATAATTTTATTTCACCGAGTTTTAGTTAGCATAAGGCAAAAAATTTCAATAGAAATTCTGAAAAATAATTATTTTATTTTTAAAAATACGTGGCCAGAGGATTCTAAAAATCAGTATATAATATTTATTTAATTGCTTCTTTCATATATTACATACAATGTATTTCCTGTTTATAATTTATTACTTATATTCAGCATTGTTTATTATTATTATAATATATTAATGCTGTATTTCTTTTGGATAAAATCTTTCATTTTTTAAAAATTTTGATTTTTTTTGACTACCGTGTGGATTGTTTGTCATAACCTGGATACAAGGTTTTATTTAACAATTTAATACTTTATTTGACAAATTTTAGTGGCGTCTTTTTTTTAAAACTAGTTTAGACCCTTGGCGGACACATTGCAGAATTATAATTTAACAGTTTACCAAAAATTATAATTAGACCTTAGACGTATTCTCTTTAGGGCACATACAACACACAGATGGTTGTCAAAAACATTCTAAGCACGTATCTATTTTCAAAATCTAGTTTTTATAGCTAACACAGCCCACATAAATTTTTTTCAAATATTCTTAAAAAAAATATTAGTGTTTTATATTACAACTTAGACGACTATACACACGGTTGTCAAAAGAATTGAAATATTTTTAATCTTGGACGCATAAAAAATCTAGTTTAGACCTTGGCCGATATCCATCTTGAATATATCAGAAAAAATCGGATTTAAATTTTTTTTTTCTAATTGCATGACACACAGCCCACGGTTGTCAAAAAAAATTACTAAAATTAAACTTTGAACACATCCACCTTACACAGCCCACGGTTGTCAAAAAATTTCAAATTTTTTATAAGTTAAAAAATTGTTTAAATAATCTTTCGACGCATCCATTTTTTTGATTTAATTTAGACGATATGGCGGACACATCCGACATGAATTCGTCATATTCAAAATTATTAAAAATATTATTAAATTTTTAAATTTAACCTTAGACGCATCTATTTTATGAAACAAACCCACGGTTGTTAAAAACAGGTCAAATTTTTTAAATATTAAAAACCTTGGACACATTATTTTTTCAAAATCTAGTTTAGACAGCATGGCGCACACATACCACTTAAATTTGTCTAAAACATGCAAAAATTTAAAAAAATTATTAATTTAAATTAAATTGAATAACGGTTTTAAACCGGCTTTGGGTTCAAAGAATAAAAGCGTTCGGGCGCCAAAAATTTTTTCGGGGGTTCAAACTCGGTTTGGGTTTATAGAATTGAATGAACCGGTTCGGTTTGGGTTCGCAATAATGAACCGGGTTTGGTCCAGCGTTCGGATCCTGTTTGAGATCTAAAAAGACATTCATGCAATCTAATGAAAGCTTACGCGGTGATTGGTTGTTGAATTTTCAAACTTGCGAGTAACGAAAGGACGTTTTTTAATCCATAATCGTCAACGAAAGAAAAGAGTCTGCCTTTTTACAATTATTTCAATTAATGAATTAGTTAAATTTTTATTGGGATGAAGATTTACCTATTTTATAGATGTTGATTGATCTAACTAATCATGGTTGTAATTTGCGCTAATGGAATTTTTGGTTTCCGAGGAATATCTTTCTATTTATTTATGTAATCTTATAAATTAATGGTTGTCCTCGTTTTAGATGTTTTTCTCAATTGGGGAGATGCTTTTCACTCATTTTTTACTAATATAGAATGATTCTGATTTTTCTCCGCTCGCATTATATTTAAGTTCTCAATTCCGTAAACAAAATTCTTGTAAATGAACTTAAAATCAAAAGTAATTATTAAACTAAATATAAAATATATTATTTACATATACATATATATTCAAATAAAAGTAAAAGTATTAAGCCATGATGAAAGTATTAAGCATATTTGAATGTAAAAACATGCATATTTGCATAAAACTTTTAAACATATTTAAATGTAAAAATAATAAGCATATTTGCAAGTAAAACTTTTGAACATTATTGAATAACTAAAGTAAAAGCCAGAGTGTCAACAATAATAATTTATTTTCAGTACCAACTAAATTGGGATGGAATATATTTTTAACCATGTAAATAATCATTTAATGTATAAATATCAATATGTATGTCTTACAGGTTGTAGAACTAATTACTAAGCTTTAATGATGATACGTAAATTTATGCTTAACAAAATTGATACAACAAATAATTAGTAATTAAGTGGTTTAGCTCTATATATTGTTATATATATTATGACAATTATTTACTTACTTCCCTGATATCTTTACCTATATAGGGGCACAGACCCGTTAGGGCTTTGACTTTTTTAACACGAAGTAATTAATATTGCCAGCGGGTTAAATAGTATTTGCTCGCACGCCACCTAGGTTTTTAGCCTCTCACTTTAGGCACAACGTTTAGGGCCTATTGCCTAAGCAGGCCACTCAGCAGCTTCAAAGTGGTTACACATGAATACTAATTTTCCGAAGAAAAAGGCCTCTTGTGCACGAATTTGAACTTGCAACCTCCTGCTTGTAAGACAGGAAGTTTTGCCACTGAGAGCTACCTGAGCCGACATTTACTTACTTAAATTATGACCGCCTTCAATAAACAGCTAAGAGTGTAAATGCGATTTGGAATGGTAGGGCAAAATCACAGGGGTAATACAAAATGCTCATATCATTTTTGTTTGTTTGAGTAAAGCATTTTAAAATTTTTTTTTAAGGGGAATTTATATTTTTTAGATTTTTTGAAGTTTAATATTTAATAATTGTTTAAGCAAAAAATAAGCAAGGGCTGAATAATTAATTACTCGTATGAAAAATTTAATATGAAATTTTTGTATTTTAATTTTATAATTTATTCTACTAACAAAACTATGTTTTAATATATCACCTCATAATTCATTAGGTATCACCTCATATTTTAATTAATTTCAATTTTTTTTACTTTTACTTAAAAAACAATATTTTATAATTAAAAATTTTAAGAAAACAATTTAAAAATGTTTTATGAATTTCAAGACCAAATAAACAAAACGAAAAAAATTGTGAAAATATAAATTTTAACAAAAAGTTATGATTTTTATTTATAAATAACAATAATAATAATAAACCCCAGGTTTGAAATTTTTTTGGAGGTTCGGGTTCAGGTTTGGGTTCGGAATAATAAAAAAATGAATTTCAGGTTTGGTTCAAAGTTCGCAAAGAAGAGGGGTTTGAAATTAAATCTTTGCATCTGTCAGCGCCCAAACGCAATATTCCGCCGGCGGAATATTGTCTAAACTTGACCTCAACGTCCAAAGCTTATATTCCGCCGGCGGAATATTATTTGGCGTATAGTCAACGTTCAAAACGCATTTTCGCCGGCGGAATATTGTCTGGACTTGACCTCAACGTCCAAAGCCTATATACCGCCGGCGGAATATTTTTTGGAATATAGTTAACGTTCAAAACACATTTTCGCCGGCGGAATATTGTTTGGACTTGATCTCAGCGTCCAAAGCTTATATTCCGCCGGCTATTTTTGCACAATTTAAGGGACAAACAGTGAATTTTTTGTGATAAATTTAGAAATATCGATCATTAGACGTTTTTGATTTTTTATGCTTAGAGTATCAAATGTTTAATGGATAGGGGTCAAATTGAATTTAAAATTAGGGTTAAGGGCTAGAATAGTGCTAAAAACTTATAGACTTAAAGATTCATAAGCGGACTTGTGTATTAAAAAGCGTAACTGCATATTTGAAAACGCGTAGATTTTTTCGATACCCTCAGAAGTGCGCTAATATAACCGCGCAATTTTTTTTTTGTTTTTAAAAAGCGAAAGACCCTAAAAAACGTGAGGTATTTCAGTTATGTGCCTGTGACTTTAAATACATCGAGAATCCTAGCGCGCCCTAAAGAGTATGTAAGCAGGTATTTAAAAAACATACCAAGGTGACTTAAACGCATAGGTGATTTTGAAAGCACGCGAAAGACTCCTAAAATAATGCAAAAAAATAATTAGGACTGCGCACTGGTGTCGAACTTTTAGGAGCACCAAAACGATAAAAAATTTACAACTTTTAATATCTAAGCCTTATTTATTCCTATGTTAAGGTGGCATTCCCTGCTTAGCTGACCCTTTAAAATGCGATATTGGAATTTAAATAATGGAAGGAAGTTGAATATCTGCAATTTTTGTCCAGTTAACGAACCGGCTTTAGACCTTCCTTAAATTTTTTAAATTCCACTGGTCCCATATATATTTTGTGGACTGATTAAGAATTAAAACATTATAAAAGAATAAAGAAATACGGTTGAGGCTCAATATAATTCAAATTCAAAGTATATCTAATATGAATATTTTGACAATATTTTTGGATTAACTGCCAATTTTTGAAACGCGTCATAACTATAAATCTAAAAACTTTTGGTTGCGCACAATGAAGGCTCAAAAGCACTAAATTTTTTACTGAATTCAAAATCGCCATTATTTTGTAAAGAATTGAGGTATGTTAACTTGCGCGAAACCTCAAACGTGCAATATATAAATTACATTAAAATTCTCAAAAGCGCAACGATATTAAATTGATGCTGAGTATTTTTAAAGGCGCGCAAAAAAGATATGGAGGTACAATTAGAAATATAGTATTTGCCATTCTCGCTTCCTTACATAAAATCAAAACTAATAGAGTTAAGGAGGGGGAAACATACTTTTATGTACTTTTTTATTAGTAAAGACTACCAAGACTACGGTTAAAGCAATAAATCATCACAATATATTTAGCAGATGTTGCCACCAAAAAAAATAATTAACATATAACCTAACTGATCTCCTTGCCCTATATATCTTAAAAAATACCTTATGCCCGCCACAACTGAACCCATTTAGCCCTTTGGAGTAACATACTAACAATAAAATGTAGTATTAACATTGAAAATTTTATAAAAGACGATAGCCAAAATATGACAAAAAACCAAAAAACAAGTTTCCCCTTTCAGTTAAAGGCCACTTAATCTACCGACTCCATTTGGGTACTTCAAATTCAAGGCTAGTTTTTTATCGTCATCTTCTCACCTACCTCCTAGATAAGTTGAAGAGTTTATATTTGTCAAAAAGAAGAGACCGGATTTGGCTAATCACTCCGTCTCGTTCATACTAACTAATCATTTTCTTTTTTCTGTTCAAAAATCTACTTATCTAGCTATTTTCAGCAATAATTATAGCGCAAAAAAATAGATCAAAAAATTTTGCCCAGCCCACCCGACTAATATTTTAGACATGTAAAGATTTTTATGATACCTTCATGTTTGACAGGTGTCCTGCTAAAACACTGCAATTTTAAGATATATAGAATAATTACGCTATCCTATTCGCTCTTTTCGGGGTTTTTTAGAGGAAGCCCACTTGCTTGTTTTAATAGTAATATTCTTAAGGGTTGAGGGCTTAGACAGAATTTATAAGATAGCAACGCAAAGTTTATTAGGTGTGGACACCTGGCTTTTTACAGGTAAAAATAATAACCGTTTAAAACATCAAGCATTTTTCCCCACAAGGGGCAACCAAAATTTTCTAAAAATATAAAGAGCAAATTTGGCTCTCTCAGGTATATTGTCAAAAGCAAGCCTTAAAATTGAGGGCAAATGTGGGCCATATATGCAAATTCGTTTCGGGCTGGGTATAAAACACGATTACGGACGGGCAGCTAAATTATAATAAGTAAGACGGTTTAAGCGGGAATATAACGTCTGGTCTTAACTTTAATAATAATACGTTTTGGGGTTATCATTTCGATATTTTTTTCAATTATCGGCAGGGGATTCAAAATGATTGTCAAAATATTAACAATATATTTTAATCAATTATATTGAGCCTAATGTCATCCAACCATATTTCTTTATTTATATGCTTTAATCTTTAATCGGCCCACAAAAAATATAATTGGGACCCCAAAAAATTTTAAGGAAGGTCTAAAGCCGGCTTGTTAACTAGACAAAAATTTCAGATCTCCAATATCTCATTTAGGCCCGGCCAAGCAGGTTTTGAATGCCCTAACTTTAACAAACGGTTAAATAGCTTAAATAAGTTTTAAAAGGTGTAAATATTTTATCGTTTTGGTGCTCCTAAAAGTTTGACACCTGTGCGCAGTCCTAATTCATTTTTCTGCACTATTTTAAGAGTCTTTCGCGTGCTCTCAAAATCACCTACGCGTTTAAGGCACCTTGGTATGTTTGCTTACATTTAAATCTTTATGGCGCGCTAGGATTTTCGATGCTTTTAAAGTCACAGGTACATTACTGAAATACCTCACGTTTTTTAAAATCTCCCGCTTAATTTTAAAAACAAAAAAAAATTGCGCGGTTTTTATAACATAAGCGCACATCTGAGGGTGTCGAAAAAATCTACGCGCTTTCAAACATGCAGTTAAAGCCCTTTTTAATACACAGGTCCGCTTATGAATCTTTAAGTCTATAAGTTTTTAGCACTATTCTAGCCCTTAACCCTAATTTTAAATTCAATTTGACCCCTATCCATTAAACATTTCATACTCTAATAAAAAATTAAAAATCTCTAATGATCAATATTTCAAAATTTGTCACATAAAATTCACTGTTTATCCCCTAAATTGTGCAATTGCCGGCGGAATAAGCTCTGGACGCTGAAATCAAGTCCAAACAATATTCCGCCGGCAAAAATGTGTTTTGAACGTTGACTGTACGCCAAAAATTATTCCGCCGGCGGTATGTAGGCTTTGGACGTTAAGGTCAAGTCCAGACAATATTGCGCCGGCGAAAATGAGTTTTGGACGTTGATTAAACGCCAAAAAATATTCCGTCGGCGGAATATAAGCTTTGGACGTTGAGGTCATGTCCGACAATATTCCGCCGGCGGAATATTGCGTTTGGGCGATGACACATCCACTTAATGGCACACAACCCATGGTTATATAAAAAATAATAAATTTAAAAAAAAACCTTGGGCGCACACATTTTATATCGAGTTCTCCTTCCCCACAAAAATTAAAAAAAATTAAAAAATATAATTTTAAAATTTAGCTTAAACCCATAAATTTTTTATTAACTTTGTTTAAATCTTGAAACACTAACAATATTTTTAGAAAATAGCTTAAAAAATAGAGTTCTTTATAAAGATTAATACATTTTTAAATTATGAGCGCATTCACTTTATGGCACACAACCCATGGTTGCCAAAAGAATAATAAATCTAAATAAACCTTAGGCGCATACATTTCAAAAAATAATTATATACCCCCCCCCCCACAACAACAACAAAAAATTTTCAAAAATATTAAATAAATTAAAATTTAGCTTGGACGCATAATTTTTTTATTTATTAATAACGAAAATTATTTGTTTTAAAATCATATAAATTTAGAAATATTTCAGGGGGATTAAAAGCTTGATATTTTTAACCATTTTCATCATTTAAACTAATTTAATATTATGAAGAAATAATTCTTAAAAAATATCAACATAGAGCATAACGAACAATAACCATTAAGTAACACAACAAAAAGGCTTATTTTTACAAAATATTATGCAAGAACTTATTAACAAACAATAAAGTAAAAAAAAGTTGTCGGCTTAAAGTCTGCTTATTTATAAAAACGCTTGCGGGTCTGATACGCAAGTAATAAAAACCTATTTAAAAATCGCAGGTCTGGCTGAAGTTAGCTCAAAACTCTCAAAAATGGTTACCTGTGAAATAATAATTTTTATAATTTTTTTGTTGATGTTTGCATTACAAATAAACATTTTTAGAAAAATCAAGTCTAATCGTGCAATAACATTAACATGTTTTGAGACCTATGATCTAACTTCAAAGACCTGCCTGCCATTTTAGATATTTTCAAATAAAAGTGCATGGTAGATTGATTAATTAACGTGGCCTTCAAGTGTTGTATTTACAGAATCGCATATATTGTAAATTGATGGTTAACTTGTCATTCTCGCATGTCACACTAATCAAACCTTGTAAGCATCTATGAACATTAAAATTTTTTAAATAAGTTTAATAAAAAATCAAAAAAGATTCCAAAACAAAAAAAATATTGGAAAAATTATTTTTTTGTTTAAAACAGTTACTGAAATTCAATCTTTAAGTAATATTTTTGTCTCACAACCGATTGTGTCCTATTTTGTGGTAAATATCTGTATAACCTAAAGTTAATGTAATAGCTTGTTATATTTAAAATTTTATTTCTCATTATTAAGTTAAAAATTACAAGGGATTTTAATATTAATAAATTTTTTAATTCTTCTTTAGGTAATATTGAAGTCGCAGGAAAACGGTAAAACATATGAGATAAAGCCATTATAAAGAATCCTTCAAGTGTCATAATTTTCTTTTTTCACTCATTGATTTTTGTCGACCTGTGTAATATAGTTAAATAAAATCGGGCAATATGAAATTTATAACTTCGGCCCCGCCCGTAATTCTTTTTTTATCAAATCAGCCCAGCTCATTTTTAATTAGGCCGCCTGTTTTTCGGGCGGGCTTTCGGGTCCAGACTTTGATCTTTAATGTACATAACCCACGAATAAGCGATTTAACCCATGTATATTTTTTGTTTTCCGAAGTTTCTCTCGGCTGTTTTCTTCAGTATATATCGAAAAAAATAGTCAAATTTTACTAATGTGACATATTTTGCGACCTCGAGAATACCCTCAAGAGTCAAGGTTTTTTTTTATATTTAAATCATTTGTAACTTATATTTTTTATCTCAAAAAATGAGAAACAAAATTTTATATTATCAAGCTTTTATATCACAGGTCAACAAATTTTTGAGAGTTACGAGCTACCTACAAAGATTAAACCTGCCATCTTAGTGATTTTCAAATCCTTTTACCGTTTTTCATAATCGAACTTAGTAAGTCAGCCATAAACATTAAAAATTTAAAAAAATAAAGGCAAAAAAAAAACAAAAAAGATTCAAAAAAAATAAAAATAATTTTTTTTTTGCATATAATAGCTAAACTGTTGAATTCAAGCTTCAAATAATATTTTTATTAAAAACCGGTAATATAACGTGTCGTATTTAAGTTTGATTAATATTCTGTATTATCTATATGCTGATGTAAGAGCTTGATATACTAAAAAATTTTATTTTTCATTATTTGAGATAAATTACACTGGACAACAAAATTTGGACGACCTTAAGCATCATTAATGGCAACTATCATATTTGGTCAAGTTTATGGTGCTAATTACGAATATGAAATCAGAATTTTATCCAATGCCTCAGATTTTTAATTATTCAGTGTCAAAGTTGAGATTTTGATTTTTGGGGTATTTTGGGCTTCTATATCACAGGGTAGTAACAAAAGTTTAAAAATACATTTAGATTACCAAAACATTCATAATTGACGTAAGGCGTTTGAATTTTTTTCTAACACTTTAATTTTTTTTATTTTTATAAAATAGTGGTTTTTGTCATAAAATCCGTTTTTTGATCCTAAATAACTTGAAAGTAAATTGTAAATACTTTTAAGCTATAACCTTTTTTATATGGGTTTTTTATGAGGAATCTGAATATGTCAATTTTTTTGTAAAATTAATAGTTAAGAATATTTTTTAAATTTTTTTCTGAACTTTGGACGCGGTTTTAAAAAAATTGGAGGCATTGGGAAAAAAACTAAACCCAATATCGTTATCGCGAGAAAATTCTCTACAAAACCCTCTTAAAATCGTTCATGTTGTTTTTTTTGTTGTCTAGTGTTATGTAGGTTACAATTAATAATAAAAAAATATTAAATTTTTTTTCTTTGGTATTCTTCGGGTCGCAAAATCTGTCAATTTGGTCAAAAGGTCATTCGATATGGACGGATCTAAAAAACCGAAGGCGGAAGAAACTACGAAAACGGTAAACATATATGAGAATCCATCATTGGGATGTATACTTTATATGTTTTCATGAACTTATTTTTGTTACATTTATATTTGTTGACCTGTGTATTATACAAATATTTGGCACCCCAAACTATAAGACACCAATATCAGTTTTAAATATAAATATTATTTTAAGTTTGAAATTAGCAGTTTAGCTGTTATAATATAAAAAAAAATTTAATACTTTGTGTTAGAATCTTTTTTAATTTTTTTAAATTTTTTCAAACATTTTAAATGTTTATTGGCTTACATTTGGTTTAAAGAACCAACGGATTTGAAAATCTCTAAGTTTCTGAAGTTAGTTCACTTTTAAAAATTTGTTGACCTTGTTATGAGACTGGAAGTAATACCCTCATCGTGTGATAATAAAATCATGATATTTAGTGATTGGTAATAACACCGGACATTAAAATTTCGACAACCTAAACATCATTCATGACAACTATTCTTTTTGATCAAATTTTTGGTCCTAATTACGAATATAAAATTAGAATTTTAACCAATGTCTAAATTTTTAGTTATTCAATGTCAAAATTGAGATTTTCTTTGGGGTATTTGGGCTTCTATATTATACCTATGGGTAGAACAAAAATTTTCAAATTATTTAGATTAAACAGGTTAACGTAAGGCGTAATTTATTTTAATAATTGATTATTTTTTTTTTTGATTTTCTAAAATTAGTAGTGTTCGTCATAAATTCCGTTTTATGATCCTAAATAACTTTGAGGTAAATTGCTAATAAATTATAATTATAACCTTTTTTAGATATGTTTTTCATATAATTTAAGTATGCCAATAGATTTTTTAGAAAATTGGAAGCATTGGCAAAAAACTAAACCCGGTATTTATCGCAAGAAAATTCTATTTAACCCTGTATAAATTTTATGTTGTTTTTTTTGTTGCCTGGTGTAATATTACAAAAAAAGCAAATATTTAAAAAACCGGGCCGGCCTGCCCTAATTTAAGCTCGGCCTTCCGGCCCGTATCTCGAGCGGGCTTTCCTTGACTTTGATTACTAAAAGGAACATATATCCAACAATATATATTCTATTGTCATGTGCTCTTGTCTAATATAACAACAATACATTATGCATATCAGAGGCTACTTTTTTAATTTTTTGAATCATTTTAGCTATAACAATAATTAGGGTGTTTATTAATTTTTTTAAATTCATAAAATAGATTTTTGTATTTTCTTACGTTATATTTTTCAGACAAGAGAAAAAATTTACCACTTTATTTTTAATCAATTTCCACCGCATACCCCCCCCCCTTCTCAAAAAATTCTGGGTTTAATATTTTTTAATAATTGATTAACTTTAAATTAAATTTTTAGTGGTTGTGCTATGAATTTGTATTAAATTCTTCTTCAATAATCTTGCATAGTTTAAACCCATGTAATATATTATGTAGAACAGATGGGGTAAATATGAATTTGCTCTCTTTTAATTTATCTTATATATTTAGAATGAAGTCAATTATGAATTTGGTTGCATTGAATTAACATCTATTCACGTATCAAGCTTTAAAGTTGGAAAGCATGGTTACTACCTTCCTATAAAAGTTTTTACCTTCGCATCATCATCTCCAATATAATTAAAAAACAATGTCAATATGGAACAGCTAATTTTATGAATTTAATTTATTTATAAAGTAGTTATTACCTTTACTAATCATTACCGTTTTTCAAATTTTCCAAAATTCGTTATAATTTTTGAGTCTAGACAGGGCTGAGTTCAATTAAAGGCGCGTGTGGTGTCGCCCCCCCCCCCGACATTTATTTCGCTGACACCTATGTTTATTTTACGAAAATGCAAAATAACTAGCTGACCCGGCAAACGTCATTTTGCCATGGAAATTTTTAAAGATTACTAAGGTAGAAATTTCAAAAATTAAACGTTTGAATGTCGCTACGCCATATTTTAAAATTTACATTACAAATTAATATGAATTGTAAACAAAAATAAAAAATTTTCAGATAAAAAGCTACAATTAGGGAAAGCGTGTATTCTGGACGCAAGATTTTTATATCGCCAATTTCAATTACCTCAAGGCAATAACATGGTTTTTAACATTGAAATTGACATTGTGGAATCTATATGGCCTCCAATAAATTTTCTAATTTCATAACGGATTTTGTTATTAGACTTAGACAAAGTTTTAATTAGTAGTTTTGTTTATAACACAGGTCAACAAATTTTTAAAAGTTGTACTACAAAGATCAATCCTGCCAAGTTATAAATATTGAAAATTTAAAAAAAAAAAGTCAAAAAATAGATTTAAAAAAAAATAGAATGAATTTTTTTTGCATATACAAAATAGCTACTGTTAAATTTAAACTTCAAATAACATTTTTATTAAAAACTAATATTATATCGTGTCGTATTTAAGTTTGGACGCCTAGTATATTGTATTATCTAAATGCTGATGTAAGAGCTTGATATATTAATTAATTTGTTTCTTTTTATTTGTGATGATAAATATAAATGCATGGGATTTTTATGCAAAAAAAAAGCTTTCAAATTTTTTCTTTTAGGGTATATTAAGAGATCTGTTAATTTTGTCAAGAAGGCTATTTTCGTTATGGACGGATCTAATGAGCCGAAGGCAAAAGAAACAAAGAAAAACGGAAGACAAGGTTATCATGGGGATGCGCTCTTTTATGTTTTCACAAACTTATATTTTGTGACATTGATATTTGTTGACCTATATATATTTAAAAAAAAGTCACAAAAATATCCATAACATACAATATTTTTAAATATATTTAAAATTCAAGATGTGCTGGGTACATATGGACCCCACAGTGTTAAGTGCGGGTAAAACAAATTATCACTCACTATATCCATTATTGTTTTTATAAAAAAATCCTAATACATTTATTAAATAGCATTGGACAACAAAATTTGGACGACCCTAAGCATCATTTATGGCAACTATGGTTTTTGGTTAAGTTTTTGGCGCTGATCACGAATATGAAATCAGAATTTTAGCCAATGCCTCAGATTTTTAGTTATTCGGTGTCAAAGTTGAGATTTTTCAATTTTTGGGGTATTTTGGGCTTCTATATCATAAAACCTATGGGCAGTAACAAAAATTTAAAAATATATTTAGATAACGGAAACATTCATTATTAACGTAAGGGGTTTGAATTTTTTTAAAATAATTAATTTTTTTTAATTTTTATAAAATTAGTGGTTTTCGTCATAAAATCCGTTTTTTGATCCTAAATAACTTGAAAGTAAATTGCTAATAATTTTAGGTAATAACTTTTTTTAGATATGTTTTTTATTAGGAATCTAATTATGCCAATAGAATTTTTGTAAAATTAATAGTTAAAGAAATTTTGTGAATTTTTTTCTGAACTTTGGACGCGGTTTAAAAAAAACTAAACCCGGGATCGTTATCGCAAGAAAATTCTCTACAAAACCCTCAAAAAATCGTTTATGTTGTTTTTTTTGTTGTCCAGTGTAGTCTTTCAAATATTAATCTGTACGGAAAACATAAAATGTATGATATGGCGAATAACCTTGTTACCATAAAGAAAAAGGGGGGGGGGAGTGTAAAAGCTGTTTTAATAATCCGGGGCACCAGATCGGGTTTATATTAGGCATGATCGACACTATTATTGGTCTAAATTATTACCCAATTTTTCGTCTTTCCGCAAATTTTTTTTATCGCAATAGCCAAATGCAATCAGCCCAAAAGCACATTTTGCGATCGAGACAATCAATATATATTTAAACTGTTTCTCCTAAAACTATAATTTACACGTATCTATATTAGAGATCAACGGCCGTGTTATTCCGGCGCAGCCCTTTTGTTTAATTTTCTGGCCCGAAATATTACAAGCTAAACATTTTTTGTTTAAAAATTATCAATAAAAGATATAAAGATGTAAAACCCATCATCGTGTGATAATAATATAATTTTTAGTTTTTATTTAGTCAAAACATGGAGTAATATGAGATTTAAAACGGCCCAGATACCTTTTTTCTTCAGACCAGACTCGCTCGGTCCGTTCTGAAATTTGGCCCAGCTCGGTCTCAACTTGATCTAATCTATTAATATTAAAAAATAGATGGAAAATAAAATATTTTACGCTAAACAATTGGTCTGCAACCTAGGCGCCTTAGAGAGTTTAGATAGAAAAAACCCATTTTTTTGATATTCCAGATAGTAACAAATTACATGACAGGCTTTAAATTGTTAGTGTATAAAAAATATTTTTTTTATTAATGGTTTCTAAACATCGAGGTAGCGAAGTGTCACTTTTGACAATTTATACCAATATTTAATTTTTTATGACGGGTTGGGAAAGATTTATATGAAACATAACACGGGAGGGACATATTACACAGATAACAAATTTTTGAGAGTTACGAGCTAACTACAGAGATTAAACCTGCCTTATTAGGAATTTTTAAATCCGTTCACCTTTTTTAAGGGCGCGTTTATCAGTTCATTTTTTTTTTTTGAAAAATTTTAAAATTTTTACCTTTTGACTGAACGCGTTTTTGCAAAAAGTCGCCAATTTTTGTTATTAGCATTTAAATAGTTTTTCTGAAAGAAAATTTTTTAAAAAATTTTGAAAAAAAAATTAAAACATTCGAAATTTTTATAATTTTTTAAAAATTTGAAATGAGTCTGAACGCGCCCTAATCAAACTTAGTAAGTCAGTTATAAACATTGATTTTAACAAAATGTTAAAAAAACAAAAGTTTCAAAAACAAAAATAAATTGAAACTTTTTTTTTAAATATTTACAACAGCTAAACTGTCATATTTAAACTTTAAATGATATTTTTTAATGAAAACCGATATTATATCATGTCGTATTATAAGTTTGGACGCAAAATATTCTGTATTATCTAAATGCTAATGTAAAAGCTTTATACCAAAAAATTTTATTTCTCATTATTTGAGATGATAAATGTAAGTTACAAGGAATTTTTATATGAAAAAAAAATTCTTGAATTTTTCTCTTTAGGATATTCTCGAGTTCGCAAAATATGTCAATTTGGTCAAAAGGGCCATTTTTCCGATATGGGCGGATCTAAGGAGCCGAAGGCGAATTACGAAAAACGGAAAATATATATGAGGTAAGGACCATCATGGGGATGTATGCTTTTATGCTTTCATTAACCCGACAGGTATCACTAATGTTTCGGCCGAGCGAAATTTTACAAAAAAAAATTCTGGGCCTTCTTATAGTCCAAATAAACCTAATCCGTTGAAAAAACTCAAAAAAATTTACAACTTCCGGAAATAATGGGGGGTCACCTAGAGGTTACATTGGGTTAATAGAAATCATATATGCTTTTAAATTTTATTAAATTCGTAAAAAATATTAATCATATATTATGAAAATTGGACCAACAATGAATATGTAGGGCCACTTGGCAGTAGGCACACAGTTTTCTAGTCGCTTTGCCGCATACGACACATCTTCTTTGGGTGCATTCTTCACTAGTGTGAACAACCGGGCTATTAAATTTTCGCCCAATTCTGGGGTTTATACCTCTTTTTGGAGGTATTCCGTGTTTTCTAAAATAATTTTGGACTATATTTCTTTTAAAGTTGCAAAGAGTTATTTTTTCTTTGTTTTTTGTATATATTTGAGAATTTTGGCATGCTGCATCAATGCCAAAAGCGAATAACGGAAAATACCATTTTCTTCAGCGTAATGATATCCTTGTCGCATTTACATTTTGATCAAATCTATCAATGCCGCCCATATATTTGTTGTACATTTGAATGAGGTTAGGGCAAGGAACTCGAATTTTTTTCCTTGATTTATCGACCTGGGCAATTCGATATATGTTGGTAATTGGGTTTACACCATGAGAGTTGGACAATATTGTAACGATGCTGTTATCGTTCCAACGGACCGCCATCATATTTAAGGTATTTTTTTTTTCGAAATGAATCCTCTAGGTTTCTTTTTCATTAGTTTTAAATATGTTAATGGAGCTTTCAATCGGTTAGTACGTATTGTACCTGTACCTCCAACATTCATATCGGATAAAAATTGCAACAATTTAGGACTAGTAAAGTAATTGTCAAAATAGGTATTATATGGTTTATATTCTTCAGGTAATTTTTAAACTAAGTCTATAATAACAGAACCTCCCAAGCCAAATTCCTTGTGGCTGTTCATTTGCTTTGTTGAACCTTGATATGGTTTGAAGGTTATCAGGTATCCACTTGCAGTGGCCGCACACCACATTTTATAACCAAATCTAATAGGTTTGCCCTTTATAAATTGTTTGGCTGTGTGATGTCCATAATACGGAACCATTGATTCGTCCATAGAAAAGTGGGACGAGTTATTGTATTTAAAATTTTGAATCATTCTATCATTGATCACTTCGAAATAAGGTCTCATTTTGGAAAACTTGTCCATATTATTTAAATTATAATTATCGGCTAAATGTATAAATCGGGTAATTTCTTGAAATCTATTTCGTCGTATGCCATTTGAAACCATTCTGTTAAAAGCATCGGCTTGTAGTTCCCAAAACATTTTTATATTTATTGGGTTTAAATATCCCGTCAAAATAAGGGTCGCAATATATATTTTGCATTCTGGGATTGTGAAATTCAGGTTTTGATTATGTTGCTTGGTGTATAAATTACTCATATTTACGATTAAAGAAAAAACATCGTTTGTGAAAAATTGTTCAAAGTAATCCTCGGGTTGTTCTAGGACAATTGGGTTGTCAACAATCCTTTCGTTTAAATCACCACAGCCATGTGATTTAAATATTTTCTCGTCATCATACCATCTCTGATTATTTATCTCAATATGAAAATCATCGCATGATCCTGTTTTTTCGATTTCGACTGAAGAATTCAACATAGAACGTGGAAGGTGTTGAAGATCGACGATTGTTTCTTCATCTCCACTTTCCATATCCGTATCGACTTCATTGGATGGTGGAAGAATAATAATTTTATCAATATCTCGATTAGGTTGGGCATCAAGTTCTTCAATAATATCATTAATAGACCTAAAAATCATAAATTATTAAAGATAACCGGTTTAAAGTTCCGAATCTAGGCAAAAAATATTAAAATAAGTCAATTTTTTAAATACAAATTACAATGAATAGGTCCTTCCAGACCAATGTAACCTGTAGGTTGTACTCATATTCAAATGTAAATAAAAAATATAAATAATTATTTGAAAAAAAATAATTTAACAAATTTAATCTTTAAAATGTGTAGTTTTTAAATATGCTAATTAATAAAATTAAATATACTTGTAAATATCCATAAATTTTGAATATAAAGAATGATATTTAAGGTGAAATTTTTCGGATTTTTAGAATGTGATAAATAAAGAATGGATAAAGAGGAAAGGAAAGAGCTGAATCAGATGTTTAGCTGAATGAGGGCTTTAAAATAAAGTTTAAAAATTTAGTTTTGGTTGAATACTATTTGAGATATAGGCCTTCAAAGTAGGCCTGGTTACGTTGGTACCTGTCGGGTTAACTTATTTTCTGTCATTAAAATTTGTTTACCTGTGTAGAATACAGATTGTGGATTAGAGATCAAAGTCGGAACCCAAAAGTCTGGGCCTGAATTTGAAAAAAGGATGGCTGATACAAAGTATTAAATCTCATATTGCTATATTACACCGAACAACAAAATTTGAGCGACCTTAAGCATCATTTATGGCAACAATTGTAAATTAGAATTTAGCCAATGCCTCAGATTTTTAGTTATTTGATGTCAAAAATGAAAATTTTCTATATTTGAGGTATTTTGAGCTTCTATTTCATAAAATCTATGGGTAGAAACAAAAGTTTAGGTATATATTCAGATTAAGAAAATATTCTTTTTCACGTAATCCGTTTGAATTTTTTTATAATATTAAATTTTTTACATTTATGTTTTTGTATAATTAGTGGTTTTTGTCATAAAATCCGTTTTTTGATCCTAAATAACTAGTAAATTGTCAATAATTTGAGTAATAACCTTTTCGAGATTTATTTTTCATAAGAAATCTAAATATGCCAATAGATTTTTTTTAAAAAAAATAGTTTAAGAAATTTTGTGAATTTTTTTCTGAACTTTGGACGCAACATAAAAAAATAAAGGCATTGGGAGAAAAACTAAACCGGGGATCGTTATTATTGCAAGAAAATTCTCTATAAAACCGTGCAAAAATCGTTAATGTTGTTGTTTTTTGTTGTCCAGTGTTATTTACAAGAATTAAAAATGATATTTAACCCTTTCGCGCCCACTCCATGTTCCGACCATCAGAAAAATTATTTTTTTTTTCAATTACATATATTTAGCATATAATAAAATATATTTGATTATTTTTAAAAAAATTTTTTCAAGAAGACAAAAAGTACGACATGATTCCATATGGCATCAATGAGCGTTAAAGGTTACATACATTAAAAATATTTATTTATATTTATGAAATGCAAAATAACAATTTCTTTCAGGTAATAAACATAATGCCACTTTGCATTTTAAACAAATTGTTCTTTAATAAGATTTGATGCAATATTTACACCTTCTGCTGACGGAAAGTGTCCGGTCTCATCACAACGTATGTCAGGTATCGGAATAGAGGTATTTAATTGCCTTCTACGAGTAGATTCATTTGATGGCCTGCCCCTTGCAGGTTTACCTGCCATCATTAGGCCCTTAGCAACCTGTGCCTTAAAAGTTAATAAAGAAATATGTTTGTTTATACCTTGTTTTGCAAGATCTTTCCTGTATAAAAGCCAAGCATTTACTATGCATGAATCCAATAAATGAAATATTATGCGTAGGTAATAGCGTTTCCATTTAATAATACAATTTAACCAACATATCGTGAAGGTCGACACCTCCCATGCCAATATTATAATCTTGAACAATTTTATGAATTGTTATGTTTACATATTTCTTTTCCCTATTTGACCATCTTCGAATCATAGTAGTGGGGTGTACTGTGGATATGGTGGATAAGATTTACTGGTTTATTATCTAACCATTTACAAATTAAAATGTCGTTATTTACGTTTAATTTATGATCATATGATCCGCGACCAATTTTTTTCAGTTGTTAATCAGTTTTCAATTGGCATTGAGCCATTCTATTAGATCTGATTGTACCAGTCATGAAATATCCTTTCTTTTTAAGTTCTAGTGATAATTTATAAGAAGAAAAATAATTATCCATAAATAGCTGATATGCTTTATTAGATGGAACATCCATTTTCTACATTTTCTTCTGTTTCCATTTCAATATCAAGACACAAATTGTGTTCATTTGCCTTTGAAGCAAGCAAACCAAGGGGCATTTCTTCATCATCTGATGTTTCAATACCACCATCAGATAGGTCACCCTCTGGTATTATGTAATCCATTGATGTATTAAAATATATTTGATCTAAATTATATTAAAAAAGTTGATAGATTATTATTTAATGAGTTAATAAAATTGTTTTATTAAAAAAACTAAAATTACCAAATTTTTAAATATGGTCTTAAGTGACCAATAGGTCCATATGGGGTTGGTCTCATTTAATTTAAATTCAATGCAATATAAAATCAAAGTTATGATTTAAAATACAAGAAAAATACATGCAAATTTTAAATTTATTAAGTATTTATATGAATTTAAATTGTTAAATACTGAAAAAGTACTTGTAATATCGCTTTTTTGGATAAGAATAATATTCAAATTTGAAGGAGACAGCTGTAATTAAAATATGGGTCAATCGAAAAAGATATCATATGATTTATGAACATATGAATTATTCATATGAGCAATATTGAGCCCAATAAACTTTTATATTTTATAAAAAAGACCATTAAAGTTAATGAGTCCATATGGACTCACAGGGCGCGAAAGGGTTAATATCACATGATTAGGGCTTGTCAAAACTCCAGTTGTAGATTATGGAAGAAGTGGGGTGGGAACCTCTATGCTCCGTAGTTTTCCCATTTTTTATTCCTGGAGCTCAACCCGGGCGAGTTTTTTGGAGTTTTTTAAGTGAGTTTTATAAATAAATAGGGATATTTAGCCACCAGATTTTACTACGATATGAAAAATGAAACGATAGTTTTTTAAGTTCTAAAAGAAAATTGTGGGAGAAAAAATAGTATTAAAATTTTTTGTTTATATGGCGTTGAATATCAAATATATAATAACAATTTAATAAATTTTGTTTTAAGCTCGGGAAAATTTTTGTTTGTAACACTATTTATTAATAAATTTGTCAATTTCAAGTCTGCTGAAATGTTGTAAATAAATTCTCCTAAATGCAAATAATTTACTATTAAATAAATATTGTTTGATTTTTTTGGTTCGGGCGGTCGTTATTTAATCCTTATATAAAATTTCTCAATTTTAAGAAACTATTGACAGTCACCGAATTGTCGCAAATGCAATTATTTAAATATTGATGAAACTTTTTGGATTTTTTTTTGTTTTTAGCAATTATAAATACATTTAGGTAAATTTTATCATTATTAAGCCTGCTGAGTCTATATCAACTAACTGTCGCAAATATCGATAATTTAATACTAAATAAATTTTTTCGATATTTTCGTTCGTGCTGCCATGTATTAGTAATTTTAAAAAAAAATTCAACCAGTGACATTGTCACCGAGCCAATGCAATTATTTTAATATTTGAAAAACTTTTTTGATTTTTTTTTTGGTTTTTAACCTTATTTATTATGAAATTGGTAAATTTTATCAATATTAAGCCTGCTAAGTCGATGTCACCTAACTGTCGCAATAAAAAATGTTTGAGAATAATTAATTTAATACTGCATAAATCACATTTTTGACAATTTGGTGACATGAACCCAAGGTGAAATTTTACCAAAAAAACCTTTTATTATTAGTTTTATACTGCATAAATCGCATTGACATTATCACAAGATGACAAAATGAAGCAATTTTACCAAACATAACTTTTATTTTACCGCACGAAAAAAAATCGAAAATATTAGCTTTCATAAATCACTGCGACAATTTGGTGACATTATCATAGTGAATTTTTACCAAAAAATCTACTCATATTTTACCGCACGAAAAAAAACGAAAAAATATTAAATGCAAAAACGCATTTGCGACAATTTGGTGGCATCATCCATCAGCTATGTAAATTTGATAAAAATTACCATTTGTCGCAAATGCGTTTTTGCATTTAAAATTTTTTCGTTTTTTTTCGTGCGATAAAATATGAGTAGATTTTTTGGTAAAAATTCTCTATGATAATGTCACCAAATTGTCGCAGTGATTTATGAAAGCTAGTATTTGTTTTTTTTTTCACCACCAAATACAAAATTTACCAAATCCTATGTAGAAAAAAAATTAAAAAAAAATATTATAAATGTGAGATATTAGCATAACACAGGTCAACAAATATTTATGTCAGAAACGTGAATTTTATGAAAACATAAACGAATGCTTCCCCATGATGGCCTAATTTCATATATGTTTTTTGTTTTTCTTATTTTTTTCCGTCTTTGGCTCCTTAGATCCGTCTCCAACGAAAAATGGCCTTTTTTGACCAAATTGACAGATCTAAATATACCCTAAAAAGAATAAATTTAAAAATCTTTTTTGCACATAAAAATCCCCTGTAACTTATATTTTTTATCACAAATAATGGAAATTTTTTTTATTTAAATATCAAGCTCTTACATCGGCATTTAGATAATACAAAATATTTTGCGTCCAAACTTAAATACGACACGATATATTATCGGTTTTTAATGAAAATATTACACTGGACAACAAAAAAAACAACATAAACGAACGATATTTACAGGTCTTTGTTTAGAATTTTGTGGAGGTGCTTTTAGTTTTTTTTACTGATGCCTAAATTTTTTGAAATGACCTCCAAGTCCAAAAAAGTGATTTTTGAACTTTAATAAAAATTAAAAAAATTGGTGCCGTTGGAAAGAGCATAGTCTCACGCACCTGATTATGAAAAAATTATTTTATTTGCTTTATTAGAACTCTAGTTATTTAAATCTAAAAACCTTTATATAAAATGTTATTTTTAAGTTTATTGAACTTTTACACTCAAATCACTGATCCTCTGCCCCTTATCTGCTCCTTACGGTTCTACTCACATTATTTTTTTATACACTCTATTATTTTCCCTTAATATTTGCCTATCTTTCTTGGTAAATTCACATATTCCGCATCAAGGAATTAAAGTGGCTTAATAGCGGCAGGTCTATTCGGTGTAAAATGAACTCGTGTAAAATGACCTTTTACACGAGTTCATTTTACACCGAATAGACTTTTACAAGAGTTCATTTTACACCGAATAGTAGAAACGCTTTGCAACATATTTATTATATTAAAATGTTGGTTTTCTTTTGTTATGAGGATTCCAAATATGTTATTCAATTTTGTCTAACTCTTTTAGTTTTCAAATAAATGCAATTTCAAAATTTAAATAACTATAAGAGATAGCATATATGAATTCTTACAAATTTATTAATTATAATAGACCAATCTAATATTATAAAAATAATTGAATTATTTCATTCGCGAAATAACATTCTCTAACTCATAATTTCTGTTAAAATATAGATAAATAAAGCCCAAATGTTAGTTCGGAATGTTATTATAAATAGATAAATTGTGACTCTTTAATTTATAACTCGTGTTGCCGAGTGGCTAGAGTTCGGCTCTCCAGCCCAATCTCCGGCCCAATCGTGCCCCGGTTCTACTCCCGATGGTACACTTTTTTAAATTTTTTTTAATATACCCAAATGTTACCTGACTTAGTTTAAAAATATTTTAGTAGTTCTTGGAGTGTTTTTATGTTATTTTAGGTAATTAAGATGATATAGTATTATAATTTTTTTAAACCTTATTTTTTTGTCAATAACTTTTTATCTATAAAGATACCTTTATTAGGAAGCTTTGTAAATATGTTCACTGGTAGATTAGGAGCTTCTTATTTTAATTTTTATAAAAGGTGACCCACATATTTCTCATTAAATAAATACGCCATTTTTATTTTGAATAATTAATGTGTTATTATAAATTGTTTCATTCATTTAAAATTTTTTTAATTAACTTTAAAAATAAAGATTCTACTCCAACTGCGATGATTATGAATTCTTACATTTAAAATGGTTGTTTCTTAAAAAAGGGATTTCGCCCCTTAAAGTTTAAAACATATACATTTTCATCATATTTACAATTTATTTTATTTTTTCACGTATATCAATATCGTAATGTAATATTTATAGATAAAATCATGTATAATTTCAAATAAAGGGCATTATTGGACAATTTGTGTTGTATATTTTTTCAAATTCTATATATTAAATTACTAATTAGTGCGATGACCACGGACTCTAGTTTTTTGATTAAGCTTTTTAGTGTTGGAGGGTAATTTTAAGCTTAAGTTTTTTGTAGACGAGGCTACGTATCTTTTTACAATTTTACTTTTAGTTGTTTTTAATTTTTTATTAGTAATATTTTGTTGTTCATCATAAAAATAAATCCCTTCCCCAGTTGAGGCTCACTCGACCTCTCTTTTTTGGTTATCATATAATTTTGTACATTTCTTAATAACAACCTCTAGCGGGTGCGCCGTCCATTCAAATTCATTTTTTAAAACAAAGTTCATACTTTCTGAATTATTGGTTGTAAACAGATCATTAATTATATGTAAATTTAGTTTATAAACATTATTATATAATTTTAATTTTAAAGATGACAAATAATCTGAAAATTTGTTTAAATTATTATATTGACAATATTGAATTATATTTAAAAATTTTATCAAAGTCCTCATCTGTTTTAGCAAAAAAAAAGCCCATCATTATCGAAAATTTTTTTAACAATTGCTATCCTTAAGGTTTTGTTGTAACCTTGTTTATCGGTAAGGAAAGCTATGAAAGTGGTTTGGGAATACCTTTTTAATAAATCCTCCGAAACCGAATCGATTGTTGAAGTTCTGGGTGCACATTAATTGGTTGGTATAATTAAATTGTTGTTATTTTCAAATTGGTAAGGAAAAGATTTAATTTTCAATAATAAATCAAAATATATATTGCTTATTATAATAAATATTTCAAAAAAACAATCGCATTTTATATAGTCATTTGAGAACAACCGAAGTTTCTAGAAGCAGAAGCGATAAAAGGGAAAAAAGGGAATGGCTCAAACGGCAGAAAGCAGCTGAATTAAAGTTTATGGGTCATATAATAAATTAAAAGTGCACGCAGTTCCAGGGATAAAATAATAACAACATTTAAGTGTTCAAAATAACATTTTAGGAACTGCTAGTATTTAAACTAAGTCAGGCAACACTTTGGTAAACACTTGGGTATATTAAAAAAAAATTTAAAAAAGTGTACCATCGGGAGTAGAACCGGGCACGATTGGGCTGGAGAGACGAACTCTAGCCACTCGGCAACACGAGTTATAGATTAAAGAGTCACAATTCATCTATTTATAATAACATTCCGAACTAACATTTGGGCTTTATTTATCTATATTTTAACAGAAATTATAAGTTAGAGAATGTAATTTCTCGAATGAAATAATTCAATTAGTTTTATAATATTAGACTGGTCTATTATAATTAATCAATTTGTAAGAATTCATATATGCTATCTCTTATAGTTATTTAAATTTTAAAATTGCATTTATTTCAAAACTAAAAGAGTTAGAAAAAATTGAATAACATATTTGGAATCCTCATAAAATTTTACATAAGAAAACCATCATTTTAATATAATTAATATGATGCAAAGCGTTTTTACTATTCGGTGTAAAATGAACTCGTGTAAAAGACTATTCGGTGTAAAATGAACTCGTGTAAAAGGTCATTTTACACGAGTTCATTTTACACCGAATAGACCTGCCCGCTTAATAGTAATATACGAGCGCCGCTTGAATATTTCTAATAAATTGGGAGTTAGGTTAATATTATTATTTGGAATAGGTTAATCTTAGGGCGTTATGTTTAGAATTGTTGGTATAAGAGTTAAATTAGGGTTAGGGTTTAATTAAAGTTAGTGTTAAGTTTTTTCAATTAAGTTTAGGGCCGGCTGGTTTTGTGGGCTAGTTAAATTTTAGTGTTACATAAGGCTATGAATTTTTGCTTAACATATTTTCAAGAGTTATGAGCTAACTACAGAGATCAAACCTGCCATCTTAGGGATTTTCAAATCCGCTTACCGTTTTTAAAAACATAAATAAACTAAAATTGTTTTTTGCATATTTACAACAGATAAACTGTTAAATTTAAATTCAAATAATATTTTTATAAAACGATAGCAGATTGTGTCTAGTTTGGACGCGAAAAATTCTGTATTATCTAAATGCTGATGTAAGAGCTGGAAATACTAAATTTTATTTCTAATTACACTGGTCGACAAAAAATGGCGACCAATTAGAAAAACGTATATTTTAGAAGTGTTTTTTAAGCTGATTTCAAATATCTTTTCCATTTTTTCCGAATAGGTCTAGTTTTTTAACTATAACCGTTTAAAGTCAGCAAAAACTCCAATATGTGTCATTTTCAAAAGCAAATATAGTGCCCTTAAATTCAAAAAAATTGGACAAAAAGCTTGTAATTTTATAGGAAAATTCTTAAATAATTAAATTAAATCAAAAAAATTAAAAAAATCTTATTATTTAAGCAATTATTTAATTTTTAAGAAAAAATGAATTAGGCGTATCTGGCGCCATAAAGTCTAACGCTTAGAAACCTCTTCAAAGATTTTTGGTAAGCTTATTTTTAATTTAAATTCACTCTAGAGGTTAATTAGACTTACTTTACCCAATTGAGATTGTTCAATATATAGTTGCCCCTATCATAATGTCCTCGATTACTTATAAACTTTTACCAGAACTTTTTTTACATAAATTTATTTGTAAGCAAGTGATTTATAAAGGAGATAATTATAATCAAATATTCCCAATAGCTTAAAATAAATTATCTAAACCTTTTTTATGGATTTGAAGCAAATAACATTAAAAATTAAATTCCCATGGACCATTAAAAAGGATTTTAAGAGATAGACTTAAAGACGCCAATTTTGCCATATATAATTTTTCTTAAAAATTAAATAATTGCTTAACTAATTAATTTTTTCCAGTTTTTTTAATTCGAATATATTATTTAAGCCATTTCCTATAGAATTACATTTTTTTTATTAAAAATTTTTGGATTTTAGGGTGTTAAATTTGCTTTTGAAAATGACATATATTGAGGTTTTTGAAGATTTTGACCGCTTCTAATTAAAAAATTAGACCTATTCGAAAAAAATGGAAAAGATATTTGGAATCAGCACAAAAAACTCTTTTAAATTATATGTGTTTGTAACTGGTCGCCGACAAAAAGTCGAAATTTGTCGACCAGTGTTATTTGTGTACAAGGGGTAGTTATATGAAAAAAAGAGTCTCGAATTTTCTACGGGGATTCTCGAGGTCGCAAAATCTGTCAAATAGGTCAAAAAGGCCAATTTTTTTAATATGGATGAATTTAAGGAGCCGAAGGCTAGAAACAACTAATTGTAATTTAGCTTCTTTTTCACAAAAAGCTACTTTGTTATGACTTGTTCTGTTAAGAAATGACGGGCGATAAGTGCATAGATTTAAACTTTTTCATTTTTATGTTCTATAATATAATTAATTATGAATCCTATACTTTTTATGTTTTACATGTCTTAATTAAATAAATTGTGCGTAATGTTATGTTTGTATTGAATATTTTAGGTGCTTAGTTGATAAAGTCGCTTCGCATGTAAAAAACTAAATTATTTAAGTTTAAACTAAGTTGATATTCGTATTCCATGTTGATGGTCTAGAAAAATTAATTGTATAAATAATTTATAGTCTGGCTTACGAAAAATTTGGGTCTGAAGAAAGGTGTGTGAAAAAAATGAGTAAATTCAAAAAAAATTTAAAAAAAATATTAATTCTATAGAAAATCAAAATACCTTGAGTTGTTAATAAAGGTTTTCTCTTTCTAAACACCTTTTTAATTTTTTTTTTTTGCTTTTTTTGTTATCAAGTTATTAAAGCTCAAAATACCCCTAAAATGACCAAAATGGCGTTTTACCCTAAATAGCAAAAATTCTGAGGCATTGGGGAAAATTCTGACTTCATATTCGTAATCAGCACCAAAAACTTGACCAAGATCAAAATGGTTGCCATAAATGATGCTTGAGGTCGTCCAAATTTTGTTGTCCAGAGTTATTTGAAGTTTAAATTTAACAGTTTTACACTATTGTAAATATGCAAAAATAAAATTTCAATTTATTTTTGTTTTTAAATATTTTTTGGTTTTTTAACTTTTTTTTCTAAAATTTTCAATGTTTATAACTGACTTACTAAGTTTGATTAGGAAAAACGGTACTCATAACTCTCAAAAAATTGTTGACCTGTGTACTAAGCTGTTTTTGCATTTATTTACAACTTTATTTTCATAAAAAATGAGTTTGGACAAATAAATACACAATTTTAATATTTTCAATGGGATACTGTTAATTTTTAAACAAGGAAAAAACTCGGTAGTTTAAAAACGAAAACCGAAGAGTTTGGACAAAAAAAATACACAATTTTAGTATTTCCAAATGTTAATTTTTAAAACTACAGGGAAAAAACTCGGGTGTTTAAAAACAAAAACCGGGCGGTTTTTGGGAGTGTTTTTTAGACTAAGTTCACTGGAACTCCGGTTGAATTGGACTTCTTGCTGAATTCCGGAGTTTTGACATGCCCTACACATGCTGAAGGGTATTATTTCTAAACTCTGTATTAAATAATACTTTTATAGCAGGATTTTTTAGCTTGTAATGAAAATCTTTAGGCCTTATATTAAATTCGGGCCGGGCCGGACCAGGCCTAAAATTAAACCACCAATTCAGGACACCGGCCGGGCCTAAAATTGAAAAATATGTCGGGCGGGCTGGGCTGGAATATCACGGGTTGAAATTCGGTCGGTTTTGCAATATGGAACCGCCGTTACCACTCTTTGAAAAAAAAAAGTTTTTTTAAATAAGATTTTAATTTTGGATAATATATAGAACATTTTAAATTTAAAGATTAATTTAAAAATAGTATATTGCCAAACAAAACTTGCTGAAAATAAAAAAATAAAACTTTAGTCAAAGAATATTGTTTATTGAAAGTTGTCATAAATGAGTTTAAACAATAATAATTTTCTTTATAAATTTGAGATAATTCAGAGAAACTTAATCAAAAAAATTTCTATATATTTAGATTTTTTGTGTTGGCCAAATTTCATAGGTTATGAGCGAGCTTTGGAATAAATCGGGGTTAAAAAGATGTTACAAATTATTGTTCTATCAAATGAAATAATTATGATCCTGAACATAATTATAATATGCCGATATATGTAATCTGTACATTAAGAATATCTTAGTATAAAATATGATATTTATTTTGTGCAAATATAAAAATTTATGCATTATAACCATTATATAAAGCATTTGCACTAAAATTAACACGACAGTAAATATTTAAAATTTTAAATTTGCGTCAGCGCTTTTAAAAATCTGTATCAAAAAAAGTATAATTTCCAAGAACAAGGTCCCATGGTTGAAATTCAGAAATCGTACATCTGTTTTAAGCTGAGGTTGTCAATCATTATTTTCCGGCGTAAGTAAACCTTTAAAACTAAGACTTTTCTAGATAAATAATAATTTTTAATTAAAGTTGCGTGATGATAAGAATTATTTACTTTTTTTTTCGCCAAGCCTAAAACAATCGTTTAAACAGAATGAATACTGGACAACAAAATTTGGACGACCCTAAGCATCATTTATAGCAACTATGGTTTTTGGTCAAGTTTTTGGCGCTGATCACGAACATGAAATCAGAATTTTAGCCAATGCCTCAGATTTTTGTTATTTGGTGTCAAAGTTGAGATTTTTCAATTTTTGGGGTATTTTGGGCTTTTATATCATAAAACCTATGGGTAGTAACAAAGGTTTAAAAATATATGTAGTTAACGGAAACATTCATTATTAACGTAAGGGGTTTAAATTAAATATTTTATTTTTTTTTATTTTTTTATTTTTATAAAATTAGTGGTTTTCGTCATAAAATCCGTTTTTTTAATCCTAAATAACTTGAAAGTAAATTGCTAATAATTTTAGGTAATAACCTTTTTTAAATATGTTTTTTTATAAGGGATCTGAATGTGCCAATAGATTTTTTGTAGAATTAATAGTAAAAGGACTTTTTTGAATTTTTTTCTGAACTTTGGACGCGGTTTAAAAAAAATTGGAGGCATTGGAAAAAAAACTAAACCCGGGATCGTTATCGCAAGAATATTCTCTACAAAACCCTCAAAAAATCGTTTATGTTGTTTTTTTGTTGTCCAGTGTACTCAACGCAAAGCGTTTTTTTCATTAATTATTGCTTAAAATAGACAAAATGACAATCTGTGATTTAGGTAAATTTATAGTAAAGGTCCTTATAACAATAGTCAAATACAATAAGGGCAGTATAAAAAAAATTATTTCAGCTAGAAATTATTTTTAATAATTTAGGCCCAACATTCGGCGTAAAAGGATTAAGTTTATAGGTTTTTGATTTTGTCTAGCTAACGCTTAACACTATTATCGTACCACGATAATAATTAAAATTTTCAATAGCAAAATCGCCAAAATAGGTAAATAAAATTTCTAATTGAATAAAGAACTATTTAGTTGTTTTTTTGCGTATTTACAATGGTTAAACCGTTAAATTCAAACTTCAAATAATGTTTTCATTAAAAACCGATAATATATCGTGTCGTATTTAAGTTTAGACGAAATATTTTGTAAATATTTTCTATTATCTAAATGCTGATGTAGAGCTATATATTAATAGATTTTATTTTTCATTATTTGTGATTATAAATATGAGTTACAAGGTTTAAATGAAAAAAAAAAGATTTTTATATTATTTCTTTTTAAGGTATATTATGATCTGTCAATTTGGCCAAAAAGGCCATTTTTCGTTATGGACGGATCTAAGGAGCCAATGCCGGAAGAAACTAAGAAAAACAAAGATATATGAGATTAGGCCATCATCGGGATACATTCTTTTAGGCTTTTAAAAAAATCACGTTTTTGACATCGATATTCGTTGACCTGTGTAATTTAAGTTTAGATTTTTTCAACTACCAACTATTAGGTTTTACAACGGTTACGTATTTAATAAATACATCGACAAAAAATTTCACAAAACAATTAGCCTGAGTATTTCAAGTACTTTTTTCAAATGTTTATTTCTATAAACTGTCATCACTTTATTACGGACAAAATGTAATTATATGTTTTATTTATAATAAAATTTAAATTTTCTTTTGTTGAAAATGCACAAGTCACTTTAAAATTTTAAAACGTCAATTAAATTTTTTGCCAATATCTTTTGCTAAAAAAATAAGAAAAGTCAAAAATTTTTTTTTAAAAATTGTCTTAAAAGTCTATTTTTATATAATTAAGTGACCTAAAAGAATGAGCTAAGAAAATTTTTGTATAAAATAAAAAAAAGATTCAAAACCAAAATATTAAAAAAATTTATTTTTATAAAGCTAAACTGTTAAATTCTAACTTCAATTAATATTATTTCAAACCCGATAAAACTTCCTGTCCTACTTAGGTGTGTGTGCCAAATATATTGTTAACCTAAATGTTGATGTAAGATCGTATAATTAAAATTTTATTTCTTATTATTTGAGATCAAAAATAGAATTCACAAGTGAAATAACAAAATTTTATTTCTATAAGTTATCTCTCTAGAGGTCGCAAAATCAGCTATCAAAATAGCCGAGTCTAGATTACATAGCGAAAAACGGAAAAAGTATAAGAGAGGCCACCCTGTAGATTATGACGTATCATAATTTTCTGATCACGCGTTGATTTGTCGAGCTTGGTCACTCTTATCCCGAATTTTGTTTTACTACATTGTTATACAATTAAACCTAGGTCTAAGAAAAAAAACGAAACATGATTAATACTACTTGGCCTTATTACCATTCTTTTTCATTTTTTTAATAAATAAATTTTCTCATTAATTAAATGAATATTACAAAAACTCAAAAAATGACGTTTTTGTGATTTCGAGACTCAAGGATAAAATATTCTTAAAAACAAATTAACTATAAAATTAAACTTTGAAATTAATATATTTTAGTCTATTCTTATTAGATTAAATTGGTGAAAAAAAATTTATTTGATAGCGTGGACGCAATTTTTTTAACATTTAATTATTTGATAATTTTGTTACCATTTTAATTTATATGGAATAAAATTTTATTATTATTAAAATGTTCAGGTTAACTTATGTTATTTGCCTAAAATTTTTACAAATATTTATTAATTTTAGTATCTTGATTACTTTTTTATTCCAATGTATACAGGGTAGAAAATTTAACTGGCGAAAAGGGGAAATTTATATTTAGGCTTAATAAAATATTACATGCTTAGTTAAAAGTCAATCAGGCGACCTTGGTTTAATTTAGATTTGAATATGTTTAATTTCTAAAAATGTCTATTAATCAAATAAACCCGTAATAGCCTAACATAAATTACCCCTATCTAACTTTTCGTATACAATCAGATTTGGCACTTATATTTTAATATAGTGCAGGGAGCATAAAAAAATAATTTTTTTTTTTTGAATTTTTTAAGAGTCATGTCGGTCATAGACATTTGAGTTCATATGTTTAGAATATTAAGAAATTTATTTTAGCAATTTTTCAAAATAAACAGTATATTCTTTAGTAAATTGTAAATTTTAAATAAAAGCAAGCAAGATAGCCTTTTATGTCCTCTTCAAAAAAAATAAGATTCTAGCTATAATAAATTTAATTCCTCCCAAAGTTGTATCAAATAAAAATTTTGCCTCGCGTTTATTTCTTCTTTTGCCCCTACCTACCTCCATTGAATATCATTTCCGGTCAAAAAAAATTTCTAAATTATGAGATGCACCATGCAAAATTTTATCAAAATAAGGGGTGACCTTCTTGGACTTGTTGGATTGAGGTGGAGTTGCCCTCAAATTTGTATAAAATTTTAAGGGTAATATCCAAAAATATAACATAATTTGGAATTTTTTTAGACTGGAAGTGATTTTTGAAGGTAGGGGCAAAAGAAGAAAAAAACGCGAGGCAAAATTTTACATTTCATGCAACTTTGGGAGGTTATAACTTAAAAAATAATATAGCAGAATTAATTTTTTATTTGGAAGAGGAGGGCTTTTCTTGCATATGTTAACTATAAAAATTTTTTAAATTTCAGATTGATCAATTTAATATTACTAGAAAAACGTTTTTTTATTTCTTTACTGAAATTTAGTCTTTAGTTTTCATTATTATCAAAAGTTTGGAATCGACATGACATTATTTTTTTCAAAATTGAGACACAAATATGCTTCCTGCACTATTCAAAAGTACCAAATTTGATTGTATACAAGAAGTCCGAAATAGGGGCAATTATGTTAGGCTATAGCAGTTGTTAATTTGATTAAAATAATTATTTATTTTGAAGAAAAAATTGAACATAAAAGCAAAAAAATTCGTGTTTTGCAGCAATTTACTCCTACCTTCAAAGCCGATTTCTTGTAAACTATCAATCCAATTTCAAATTTAGTGCATTTTATACATAAAACATCGGTTAATATATATTTCCCCCAATTTTTTAACGTACCCATGTTTTTTATATAATAAAAACCAAAATTTCCAAATTTTGAAATTTTTAAAATGGAAAAAATACACACTTAAAATTGAATGCAAACATTTTGGAAATTATACTCCGAAAATTTATCATTGTCAAAAATTTAAAAAATTTGCTAAATTAATAGTATAAAAAAAATTTGGGAGGATTTAAAAATGTTACGGTTAAAAAATTTGTAAAAGTTTATTTTCTAACTTTGATTCATTGATTCATTTAAAAAAACGTAAAATCTTATTAAAAAAAGGTAAATTAGGATATTTCTGGCCTATTTAAATTGAAGTTCAAAAGATATTCTCTTTAAATAAATATCAACAAACTTAAAATAAACGTAAATAGTCAAATGATTTAGGACATACATTTGGTATTATAAATACAAAAAAACATGCCATTAGGGTTAACCCGCAAATGGTAGGGTGAGAAATTTGTAACTCGAAATGGACCCCACTTCAAAAGTTTAATTGCTTTGGCTTTTATTTTTTTATTATTTTAAAGAGAAATAGGTGCTCTTTAATTACAAAATAATATAAGTTATCATTAATGTATATTACAGTTTTTATTTAACACAATGTAAAAAAATATCTAAAAAATGAGAATTTTTCATTTCTCTATATTTCATTAGATAAATCTTGTCAATCAACTAAATGTATCAATTTTATTTATCAAATAGTATTTTTAGGTGTAGTAGAACATCTTTAGTAGGATTATGAAAAAAAAAATATAGAAATTAAAAATTATTTTTGGCTATTATTCACCTTTTTAAATATTTTACAAAGAAAAAAAATAATTCTTATCATTATTATACAATACAAATATTTTATATACTTAATATGTATATTTAAAAAAATACCTAAAAAATAAGATTGCAATTTTTTTAGTTTAAATTTACATTGAGCAATATCATGGTTTTCAACAGTGAAATTAAAGAAGTGGGGTCCATACGGACCCCAATAGATCTAATTCCTAAACGAATTTTGTTATGAGGCTTAAACCAAATATTATTTATTAGTTTTGTTTATTATATATTTAGGAAAAAAGTTACAAAATTAAGCAACAATGTTAAATATTTTTGAAGATATTTAAAATTTAAAATGTGCTGGGGTCCGTATGGCCACAGTGCTGATCGCGGGTTAACAACTTCAAAATTATACCGGGCAGTTTTTGCTTCAATAATGAATTTAGAAATCCAATTAGACCCAATTAATAATAAATAATATACAACCATTCAGCATTTTTTATTGATTTGCACAAATGCCACATATTTTTTTGAACAAAAAATTACAAATAATTAAAATAATGGAATGTCACAATACTTTTCTTTGTTTATTCCATCACGTTTTTTGAGATTTTATATACAGATACTTCCTATTTTTTAATTGGGGAGGAAATTATAATATTTGCAAAATCGATGCCGTACTCCAAATTTTTGGTGTAAATATTTAATCTAGAGATACTTCATTATTTTATCTAAATTATTATCCCATATAGGAATTATGAGTGGTATAACAAAACTAGTGTTACTATTCCCCATGTACGGGGTGAAATGAAACATTGATGGGACAAAATTAAAGTTGGCATTTGACTATCTGTTTTGATTATAAGTTTCTAATTAATATATACATAAATATAATTGTTTTGGTTTATTAAATTTATTTAAAATTAATTACAAAGAGGGCATATTAAATATTAATCGTAAAACATTTGTTATGAGCTGATTCATAAATTTTTTACCCCAATTTTATATTTTTACAATTAAAATTTTTTCAGATGTATACCCATACAAAAAATGATCAAAATGGTTGGTCTGCTTAAAGATCTAAATCGTATCCGAAGTTAAAGAAAATTTATTTTTGGGGGAAAAAAATGCATTTTTTACTTCGCCCCGCAGATCATTTCGAGTCTCCCCTACTTAAACATGCAAATTATAAATGATTGGTTCTAAATGTTATTAGAATCTGCAGATATGATAAAATAAAAGGTTTGCACATATGAATAAAATCTGCGTTAGATTTTTGACACCTTAAAATTCGCTGTTTTTATGGAAAATTTAAGTTTTTTGTTCTTGAACCGTCAATGAAAAAAACTGGGGCTATATGTTATAAAGCAATATTATCTTTAAATTGCATGTTAAATATTTAAAATTGGTTAACCAGAAAGACGATTTTTCCCAGTTTTGATCACTTTTTCATTGGAAAATTAATTATAGTATTAATCAAATAAATCAAAATATTTGGGTCTAACATAATTGCCCCTATGCATTACATTAAATACTATTAAATTGGCCCATTGGCATATGTGCAAAGGGTATAAATATGTTCCAATTTAAGACATTAATTTTTTCATTTTTTTTAAAAGTCATTTTGTTTATTTATTAACTTAAAGGCTATTTCATGATTTCAAAAAATTTAAAGATACTTTTTTAGAGTTATATGTATTAACTTTAATTTTGTGGTTAACTTAAAAAAATTGTTTAAAATATTATTAGCGTCTAAGGTAGCCCATATTACGATCTTCAGGATAAAATAAAAAAAGTATGACTCTACTAGCTACAATACTTTTTAGTATACATGCGTGCAAAGTTGCCTCAATTTTAAAAAAAAAAAACAATTTCGCTCATACATCGTACAAAAATCACTTCCGGTCAAAAAAATAAGGTTTTCATCAACACCCTAGGACCCTACCAGTGTACCAATATTAAGCCAAATCTAAGACATGAAGGGAAAAAGTTTGTCAATTTGAGGTAGAATAGACCATATTTTTTTACATTGTTAATTCTAATAGTTTTCTATATATTTTTTATCTTTTATAACAAGAAAAATTAAGTTTAAGACTATTGTTAAAATTTTAAACCTTAGGTTAAATTTCATCAATGAATAATAGAACACAATTGCGAGCAAATTTTTATAACGGAATATTAAATATTATTATTCCACTTGCAATTTGTCAAAATGTGCAATAAAAAATTTTCACATCATATTTAACCTAAAAATAAAAACACAATTTTTGTTAGCATCAATAAGGCTATTGTTATAAAACCGTTTGTTACTTTGATATTTAAGTAAACACTTTTGATAAGGTAATCATCATTTTTTTTTAAATTTATAAAAAAAATAGGAATGGATTAAGTTATTAGCTTATGTAAAAAGACGTTACACCCTATATAAAATGTATAATATATTAACTCATTACCTCTTCAACTTGTTTAAGTCTAATCCCCGAAAAAAACTTAGGTTGTGCAATTTCTTCTGTCGGTGAAACAAGGGCCAAACGAGACGAAGTAGGATAATTGCAAGAGAGGTTGTTGCTATGCTATGTCAAAAAGTTAAAAAATTATATGATTGTTAAATATATTATTGCATTTATTATCAATCTCTTTTCATTATTTTTATTACAAAAAAAGAAATTCTAAGATATAACTAACTTTTTTAAATTTTCATAAAAGAGTTCAATCATGTACCATGTTTCAATAAATTCTGTGATATTATACCTTTTAATGTTTGTTATAAAAAATTTTTTACTTCCCAATTTATATTTTTTCCATTAATTTAAAATAATTAAGAGCAGAACATTATAAAAAATATCAGTAGGATTATTTTTATAAATACAAAAGGGGGACCTTATTTAACGTGCATAAAACAATATACATTAGCAAAAAGTTAAAAAAATAAAATTAAATTAGTAATATAAATCAGACAAAAGTTACAACCTTCACACTCTTTCTAACGCTCTATATTTATTCGTGCATGCAACTCGTATTACACAGGTCGACAAATATTAATTTCAGATAAAAAGAATTGACACTGAAATAAATGGGTGTCCATGGTCTCATCTCGAATATATTTTCCGTTTTTCGTAATTTTTTTCAAAGATTTTGCTCCGTATTAACAAAAAGGCCTTTTTTGACCAAAATGACAGATTTTGCGACCTCAAGAATACCCTAAAGTTTATTTTTGCATATAAAATCACTTGCAATGCTGGGACTGAGCCATACATTTGGCTTTTTTCCCCAAAACTTCTAGAAAGAAAGAGAGCTAAATAAAGGGCTAAACAAGATTTTAAAAAAGCCCACGCAAAGAAAAGGGGCAAAAAAACTCGAAAAAGTGTCTCTAAAAAAATGTTCCAAAAAAAGCTTATTTTTTATGTAATTTTTCAAAAATCTTAAAATTATAAAACTTTAGAAAATTTTTTTTGACCGCACTAAAGGACATATTAAACCCTTATCCGTAAGCATAGCATTCAAATGATATTTAGAGAAAATCTTTTAACATTAAAATCTTTCATATTTCTTAAACATGCGTGGGGGCCGATCATATTTGTAAATTGGTCGGGTCTTATATAAGTCTCACAGGTCTGACCGGACAAGGCCTTAAAGTATTATATTGGCAGGATCTTGGCCCGGCTTTTTTTGGCAAGCTGTTACCTGGCCGGGTGGGCATTTGAGTTTCGACTTTGATTTCTAGTACCTTCAACTGTCCGGTAATTTTTTTCAAAAATCTACAAAATTTTGTTTTTTCTTGTGAAATTGTAAAATACATATTTTACAGTTATTGTTACTTGTGAAGAGCTAGTCCCCATCAAACTTTATTGTTTATTTTATCTGAGCCCCTCAAGAAGTTTGCCTCATAAAAATTTGAATATATAAACTACTTTTGCTTGATTTTTAATTTCATTTCCTTTTAATACAAAAATTAAAATTAATTTTTTTAACGACATAAAGAAGTTTAGTCGAGAAAAAATACTACAAAAAATAAATGAGATAAAAGACAACGATTTAAATAATCTTAATATGACGAATGGCAACGTTTTATACTACAAACACCTGATTATTGCTTATCCCGAATCGATTAACACCATCATAGAAGCCGTTCAATCATCTTTGGCCCATGGGGCCAGGAATATTACTTATAACTTTATTTAAAGCAAATATCTTAATATAACACGCAAAGCAGTGGAAGACTATTTCACTAATTTAAATACTTTTTCATGTTTCGTTTCAAATATTAGATGAATCTTATAGACTTCCAAAACTCGCCCGATAATGATTACAAATTTTTGTTCGTCTACCAGGACCATTTTTTTAAATTTATTCGAATTTGACCTCTTAAAAAAAGGCAGAATCCATATTGGACTGTCTTGACGACATCTTTACCCTTAGGACCACCTCGAATACTACAGTCAGATAATGGCCGGGAATTTGAAAATCAAGTGCGTGATTATTTTAAAAAGTTTATTATATTATGATCTTATATTTATAATATATTAAATATTGTAGAAATTGAAAACAGACAAGCATAGAGATAAACACCAAAAAGTGCAGTCAAAATGACGATTATGCAGAAGGCTCAGTTGCATCTTCACAATATCAAATTTTAGGCAATTATTAATTTATAATTTTATTAAACCTAGATGTATAAAATATTTTTAATAATGTATATTTATTAAACGTTATTTAACACACATTAATATTTTTAAATAGAGGAACGGCGGGAAACGTTTAACACTTTACGGGCAGGCATAAAGAAAAATACCGAAAAATGTGCAAATAAAATGCTTGACGCTACATTTAAAAAAATGGCAACGTTAAACATTGATGATAATTGTTACATAAAAATTCCAAGAGAAAATAGAGTAGCCACGCAGATGCCAAACTTAATTTGTGTGGAGTATTACCACTCTGTATATTGATAACTCTAAATACAAGAATTTATAGCTTTTAACATAAATTTTCCGGACGTTATATTTTGAGTCGGGCAGAATTAAAAATGAAAAAAATAGTTACGGGCAGGCAGGGCCTAAGTTATGATTTGCCAGATGGGTTGGGCGGGAATTCCACGGCCCGGTTTAAACTATAATTGTAATACGCTTGGAGTTATCATATAAATTTTTCTATTTCAAATATCGGCAAGGGATAAAAAAATTGTCAAATATTGACATTGGTATATTTCGAATCTAAAATTTTATTGCTAAATGTCATTTTATTTATCGGTCCATAAAAATATAAATGGAACTAGTGGAATTTTATTTTAGAAATGTCTAAAGCCTGTTTATTAACTATACAAAAATTGCAAATATTTAATTAATAATATACCTCCCATTACCTTAACCGCAATTTAATATTTAAAAAGCCTGGTCAAGCTGATCCTAATTGCCCTAACTCTAAAATGATTGAATTTTTTTTTTGGGGGGGGGTGGGAATAGAAGGGGGGGGGGGAAACCCCCCCACTAAAAAAAAGAAAGATCGCCTCTCCCCCCCCCCCCCACCATATACCCACCACACCCCACCCCCCCCCCTATAATATAATAAAAAGGCTTGAACACTCTTCTAAAAAAAAAAAGAGACAAAACCCTCCCCCCCCAAAAAAAATCCCCCCCCCCCCCACCTCCTTTTAAAAAAGAGGGCACCCCCCCCGGGGCAAGCCCCTTTTAGCCCTGTCGGGTACTAGGCAATAACTTAACCTAGACCAAGAGGAGAGCTGATATAAAGCTTAAAAAGTTTTAGTTTTCTATCGTTTTATATTCCCTAAAAGTCTGACCAGTGCGCAATCTCTACACAGTCTTAAAAGTCTTTCGCGCGCTCTCAATAATCCTTCGTGTTTCAACGCACCTTGGTAAGTTTTTTAAATAACTACTTACATTTAAAACTTTATTGCCCGCTAAGATCCTCGGGCAGTTAAAGTGGCAGGCGCGTTGTTTACATCGACGCTTTAAGGTCTTCCGCCCATTAAGTATAAATAAAGATTTACGCGGTTATTAAAATTCATTAGCGCACTTCTAGGTAGTGTTCTCAGTCGGGACCTAAAAGCCCATCAGGCCCAATGCCGCCCGGCCCCTGCCGCCAGGCCCGAAATGTCGGGCCGGGCCAAAATTTTGATGTTTAGATTTGCCTATTTTTTGCGCTATAATGCTAAAAATAGTTAGATAAGTAGATTTATGGACGTCTGAACAGAAAAAATGAAAATGATTAGTGAGTAAGCGGAGTGATTTGTCAAATCCGGTCTCAGCTTAACTTGACTAATACAAACTCTTCAACTTAACAAGGAGGTAGGTGGGAAGATGACGATATTTGACGAAATTACAGCTTATATAAACCTCCCACCACAACAAGCTAAAAAAACACGCACTGCGAGCTGTACTGAGTATTATGAGAAAAGAGTGAGAGCTTACCGCTCAGAGCTGAAAAAATGAGCATTATACTATACTCCTAAACACTATTCTAGCCCTCAACCCTAATATTAAATTAACCCCTATTTATTTAACATTTCACTAAGCATAAAAAATCAAAAACATCTAAAGATCGATATTTAAAAATTTAACACATTAAGTTTATGATCCTTAAATTGTGCAACATTGCCGGCGGAATGCTTTGGACGTTGAGTTCAAGTCCAGACAATATTCCGCCGGCGATAATGCGTTTTGGACGTAGACTATACGCCAAATAATATTCCGCCGGTGGAATATAAGCTTTGGACGTTGAGGTCAAGTCCAGACAATATTCCGCCGGCGAAAATGCGTTTTGGACGTTGACTATACGCCAATTAATATTCCGCCGGCGGAATATAAGCTTTGGACTTTGAAGTCAAGTCCAGATAATATTCCGCCGCGGCGAAAATGCGTTTTTGACGTTGACTATAAGCCAATTAATATTCCGCCGGCGGAATATAAGCTTTGAACGTTAAAGACAAGTCCAGACTATATTCCGCCGGCGGAATATTGCGTTTGGGCGCTGACAGAGACAAACATTGTGTTAATAAAAAATGATGTCGGGGTTGGCCAAATTTTTGGATAAATTATACTTTAATTTAAATATTTTTGACAATACCAGACCTGCATTATGCATTTTAATTCCAGCAGTTTAAAAATTTAAACAGTAGTTAAAATAAATTTTTCCTGAGTAAAAATAATAAACTGTTTCACTTTGTATGTTAAACTTGATATAGCCATAAACTTGATATCGAATTAGACCTATTATGTCAATTTGACTCTTCATAAATAACCTGGTGAATAACTCATTTTGTAGGACAGGAAAAAAACATTGTATTGAATTATGTGATTCGGGGAAAAAAAGCTTCATGGTAGATATCCGTATATTTGGGCGGGCCAGGTGGTCAAAAATTAGGTGTGGTAGGCCCAGCCGGATGGGCCAACTTTAATTATTTTGAGCCTTTATATCTCAAACATTATAACTTTCAAATTCTTTAGATTCCTTGGCCCACCCAATAATCGGGTTAGGTCAGGCTATAATCTAAATGTTTATATTTGCTCAAGATTTGTATAAGCTGATAAATTCTAAAGATCAAAGGGGGGGGGGGGGGGGGGGGGGGCGTGTAACGCAACATCTTTGTTTATTCTTTAATGATTTATGACTAATATCACTTTTATTAACAATGAATTTTTTTTCTTAATGGAGAAGATAGGTTGCGCGTTAAGAAGGAAAAATTCGCAAAATATGGTCTTCACATTTTTTGCCATTAGCACTAATCAACCTTTTTATAAAAAAAAATTGAATATTGAGTTGAGATTTTTTAAAATATAAGATTTTTCAACTAAATCTGTTAAAGAAACATCATTCTAGTATTTTAATTTTATCAAACTAAATTAATTTAAATTTTAATATTGTCAAATTAAAGCGTTGGCACCTTGGTATTTTTTAGATACCTGCATACATTTAAACCTTAATTGCGCGCTAGGATCCTCGGAAGTCATTGGCGCGTTAAATTACCTCACCGTTATTTTACAGTCTTTCGCCCAGTTTTTAGTATGTAAAAGTGCGCGGTTAAAAATTATTAGCGCACTTCTGTTTATCTAAAAATTCTACGCGCTTTCACACATGCAGGTGATTAAATCGAGATTTAAAAGTCCGGCCTGCCCGAAACGCGAGCCAGGACCGGTCAAAATTTATAACGGGCCAAAGTAATTTGGCTTACATTTAAAGTATTTACGGGCTGCGCCGAAGTTTTAAAATATATGCTCTTTTAGTTACTTTTGTTAACAAGAACTAGAAACCATAAGTTTATTTTCACACGATTAAAAGTATAACTTTTACAAAACTTTTTAAGCTTAAAATCAAAAATTTTCAAGCCTTATTTTTGGATTCAAGCCAGCGCGGCCCTAAATTTGAAAATTATAGATATATATTTGGCTGCCGGGCCAGCGTCGAGCATTTTATTTGCACATTTTCGGTATTTTTATCAATCAAAAAGCGAGTTTGGCATCCTAAATCATTGGTATGGGGCTGGTGATGTATCGAAAAAATTGAAAAAAAGAAAACATACTGATTCTCATGACTCTACACAACGCCTCTCTGCTATGTTCACAAAAATTTAATAGCAGGAAATGCACCAATAAAAAATGTTTATGCAGGAGGGCAGGCATTCTTTGTAAAAGTGCTTTTCATAGCTCCAAAAGGTGTTCTAATAAATAACATTATTACATATTTATTTATGATGCTTACTATTTTATAATCCTTACCTATTTAAATGAGTTTTTAAGGAATCATTTATTTTATTGTAGTTCCAATTATTAATATTGGAATAATTATTAAAATTTTGGTGGCGAGTATTAAATCAATGAGAAACTATTTGATTAAGTTTTATATAAAAACTATTTATTAATTTAATGGTTGTTCTTATGATATATTAAAAAGCAAAGAAGAAATAAACTTATAAATATGGTCATAATAGCCCGTCGTCACAAACAATTTTAGGGCATAAAAATCAAAAAATTTATTATTAATATAATAGAATAACTTTAAACCAAATATAATTTAAAAACAGCAAAAAATCAAATTACAATATTTATGACATTCAAAATGTTTAGAAAAATACTTAATTTAAAACTTTATTTACATAAAGCCATGCTTTAATTTGTCCTGAAAAGTAATATAAAAACATTTTCTATCAGGTTTTTTGTATTACAGGTTTTGGCGCTATAAACACTTTAAATGCTCGTTGTTTTCAATTTTTTGAACAAATGTACATTTAACCGTCTTAATTTATAAATTTAAGAGTCAAATTTAATCAAATTAATAGTTGAGTAATTAGATTAGTTTAAAGTGAAATAACAAAATAATTATGTTTAAAGTCATATATTAGAATCCGTTTGTTGACTAAATAATAGTTCAAGTTTGGGAGGCGACGTACAAATGAGTACTTTTTATGGGGCCGGGTGGGAATGCGATCGTCCCAAATCCAGTAAAAAGCCCAAATCCAGAGAAAAAATTTACCGCTTGGAAAAATTTAACATAATCTGTTCTACTGGTGATATTTGCCTTTAGTATTAATTTATACCTATAATTATGCCTCTTTTGAAAACTGGCGAAGTTATTTTGCAAGAAAAACCATTTGCATTAGTTTTAGAAAAAAATTTTGTCTCAAAAGTTTGTTCCAAATGCTTGTAATTATGTAAATTATATGTTACTTTCAATAACTACGAACTCTATTGTTTTTTAGATGTGGAGGGAAACTATTAAGCTCCTTAAATTGCAAAGTTGTCCATTATTGCTCTAAAAATTGTCAAGTATATTTTGTTTTTTCATACTCAAATATTAGACAGAAGTGGCAATGTCATAAGTTGGAATGTAAATATTTACAAAAAGACTCAACATTTTATTTAGATATTCATTTAGCACTTAGAATATTTTCAAAAATAAAAGTTTAAATCACAATTTTTCATATCAAAATTTAAACATTGATTATATCAACCTTAGAAAAGCACTAAGCAGCAGCCTATATATACCAATTCACACAAAAAGTTTCCAAACATGTGTTTTGAAAATTTAAAGATTAATAAAGATGGAAATGATGAACTTAATTTTACTTTAATTAAAAATTTTATGTCAAAGGATAAATGTTCTTCTAAACATGAAATTGTATCAAACATGTTTGATATCTTAAGAAGAGTAATTATAATAAATTTTAAGTCCCAGTAATTAAATGATTTGGGTCAACTTTATTTTGTTTTTATATGCAATAAATTAATAATTAGCAATTTATTTTTTTATTTTAATCCATTCATAATTATTTCCTTGATTTTAATAAATTTTGAAATAGAAGGAGCCAAATTGACTTTTTTTGCAATTCTTAGCACGACTACTTTATAAAACTATCTGTAATAATGCTAGTGTGAGTTCAACTGCATAACAGTTTTAATTATATTGTTATATTTTTGGAGAAATAAGATGTAAATGCATTTATAATTTTGGTAAAATGTAATTTATTATCTTATATTCATAATTAATTTGAATTTCTTGTACCCAACAATAAACAGATGGTGAATTTTAACTAGATTATGGTTATGTAGGTGTCATAATTAACAAGTAAAAATGGTAACTTTTTTGTCAATTAAAAAAATTAACTAGTGATTTCAACTCTTACTAAATTAATTAATAACAGATTAAATAATTATTGTTAATTAGGAAGTAGAAGTATAATTTATAGCTTAAATCTAAAGCTTATGAAATCATTAAAGCATACATTCTCACGATGGCCTTATCTTACATGTATTTTCCGTGTTTTGTATTTTTCACCTTTGGCTCCTTATATCCAACCATATCAAAAAAAAATGGCCTTTTTTGACTAAATTGTTAGATTTTGTATATTATGGTTTTTATATAATAAAAAAAAATTGGTCCTTATTTGTTTGATGACATTTTATATTTATTTTAATCCATGTCATTTATAAATACAGAATGAAGGGAATTCAATAACTTTATATGATTACACTTTAAATAAAATAGGGATTGCTATGTATCTTAAGTAAAAGCTGACATTATTTCTTATCTAATGTTTTGTAAATCCATATAATATTTATAATTACTAGTGCTTCACAATTTTATTATAAGTCTAATGCTGTTGCACTTTTTAATGGGCCAAATATTGTTGTTTCTTTAATTTAAGATGTAAATATGAACAAAATTGAAAACTTTCAAAATAAGGTAAATCAACATTAAGAACATATAGTGTTATTTTAAGTTGCAATTAATAAACATTGTTTTAGTTTTTAGTTTAATTTTATTTCTATTTAAAATTTTTCTATTAACTTAAACGCACAAACATACACCTATATTTAATAATAACATAAATAAGCTTCAAACAATATGATCAAGAACTACAATAGCAAGACACAAAATAAATAAAAATATGGTAAACCTTAATGCAAATACTTTTATTATTACAAGTCAAGGTTTAATCAACAAGAAGTGGTATAAAACAAATATACCTTTTTATATTTTAATAAAACATGGGCATAAAAAATTTTACCATTTTTAATTTAATTTAAATATATAACTACAAGACAGGGTTTAACAAGAAACCACAAATATACTTGTATTAAATTAAAAAACAAAATACTATCATAAATTAAAAGAAAAGCCTAAAATAATATCAAACAATGTGAATAAGAAAATTTTTATATAAAGAAAAACAAAATTCGACGTAAGAAACTAATTTTACAAGATACAAATAATTGCACCGTTTTAAATATCAAATAAATTAAATATAATTGGACATATAAAAATCACACATGCTTTTGCTACTTTACATTATTTGTAACGTGATATTGTCACGTGAGCCAATCAGGGGAAATCCAATAAGATGGTTTATCGCAAAATTTTACCCTCCCCCTTTTTATATGTGATAAGCAAAACAAATCAAAAACTTTTGTAAAATAAACAAATTTGTTTGTTTTTTAATTTCGCCTCATTATGGTGCCATTTTATTTGCAATAAGAAAATTCATTGAGAATACTTGTAACCAGTGCTGGGAAAACAATGAGCCAAAAAACTTTGGCTCATTTTTTCCCCCAAAACATAAAAAAAGAAGGGGGCTACAAATAAAGGGCCAAAATAAGAATTCAAAAAAAGCCCTTGCTCAGAAAAAGGGCAAAAAAACCCCACAAAAAGTGGCTCTTAAAAAGAGCCCCAAAAAGCCCATTTATGTTTTCTTTATAATAATTTCGAAAAATTTTAATTTTTTCTTTATAATATTGATGGGTTAATTATTTTTTCTTAAAGCTCCTAGGAGTTTTTATTAAAGAAAAGGGGCTTTTTTTAAACATGCCCCTTTTCTTTAAGCAAGAAAAGGGGCTTTTCTTTTGCCATGCCCACGAGTTTGTGGGCATTTCATTTGGAAAAAAACTCAAAAACTTGTTAAAAAAAAGCCCATTTAGTTTTTTTTTCCCAGCCCTGCTTGTAACATCAAAATATTGACTGACCCAATCATTACCTATAAACATGAAATCCCTGAATAAATAAAAAAAAATTAAGGCAATGTATTAATTTATGTTTCCAAACATAGTGGCGTTTATATTTTACCTTTAAAACTCCGTAATATTAGAGACAACAAAAATATCTAATGCTCAACATTTAAAACAATCTTTTCATTTAAAATCATTCCTCAAAGATTTAAGTTTTTTATAAGGTTTCTTATTTATTGAGTTTTAAACTCGGTCTGAGCTCGACTTTATCGCAAATGAGTGCTTATTTAAAAGTTTTGCAATTATGAGAATTAACATATTTCCCTGAGGGCTACAAAACACGCACCACGAGCTGTAATGAGTATTGTGAGAAAAGAGTGTGAGCTTGCCGCTCGGAGCTGAAATAAACCTCTGTACTATACTCCTAAACACTACTCTAGCCCTCAACCCTAATTTTGAATTAACCCTTATTTATTAAACATTTCATAAGCATAAAAAATCAAAAACATCTATAGATCGATTTGAAAATTTTAATCGGCTCAGATAGCTCAGTGGCAAACCTTTTGCCTTAAACGCAGGAGGTTGCGAGTTCGAATCCGTGCACAGTAGCTTTTTTCTTCGGAAAAATAGCATACATGTGCAACCACTTTAAAGCTTCTGAGTGGCCTGCTTAGGCAGTAGGTCTTAAACGATATGTCCAAAAGTCAAAGCCTAGGCTAAAAACCTAGGTCGCCGGCGTGCGTTCAAATCTTACTATTTAACCCGTCGGCAATATTAATTACTTTGCTCGGGTTAAAGAGTCAAAGCCCTAACGGGTATGGCACCCCTAAATGGGGAAAGGTATAGGGGAAACCTCAAACCAATTGTCTTCTTCATTTGAAAATTTAACACATTAAGTTTGTTTGTCCCTTAAATTGTGCAACATTGCCGGCGGAATATAAACTTTGGGCGCTGAGATCAAGTCCAAACAATATTCCGCCGGCGAAAATGTGTTTTGGACGTTGACTATACGCCATAAAATATTCCGCCAGCGGTATATAGGCATTAGACGTTGAGGTCAAGTCCAGACAATATTCCGCCGGCGAAAATGCGTTTTGGACGTTGACTATACGCCAAATAATATTCCGCCGGCGGAATATAAGCTTTGGACGTTGAGGTCAAGTCCAGACAATATTCCGCCGGCGAAATATTGCGTTTGGGCGCTGACATAATCAACTGTAACTTCAAGTTCATCTGAAATAGTATATTAAATTTTCCGCCGGTGAAAATGTGTTTTGGACGTTGACTGTACGCCAAAAAATATTCCGCCGGCGGTATATAGGCTTTGGACGTTGAGGTCAAGCAGACAATATTCCGCCGGCAAAAATGCGTTTTGGACGTTGACTATAAGCCAAAAAATATTCCGCCGGCGGAATATAATCTTTGGACGTTGAGGTCAAGTCCAGACAATATTCCGCCGGCGGAATATTGCGTTTGGGCGCTGACATATATATGTTAAGTATTATTTTAACATAGGATCACCTCGCCATACTTAAGGACCATCTCACCCCGTGCATAGGGTAAAATGGTCTAAACAAATTTAATTAATTTTAAATAATTTCCCTTGTGTTTATTTTTTTAAGTTGTTGCCTGTATATAAATTAGATAATCCTATTGGCTATTGAATGACACATTTGTTAAATTAGAATTTTAATAAAGTTATGACCAAAATACAAAATCGAGACCATTTCGCCCCGGTCTCTCCTAATCACCTATGGCTCTATAAATAAAAAAATTATTCAATAAAGAATAGTTACGACTTAAAAAGATACAGATAGCATTTTTTATAATTATCATCGAAAAAAACAAATTTTTATAATTTTGAACCGGGAAACTTTAATATGCACCCAAGTTTAACAATTTGAATATATCGAAAAAAAAATTTTTTTATAAATTGTTTTATTAATTTACCCAAAAATCAAATATGACAATTATAAATAGCCCATATATACGACTGCTAGGTAAGTATAAAATATTTGTTAACTTCATGAAAAAATGCTGCTTATAGGTCTTGGATGCTTAGGGCTAAGTTTAAACAACATTACGCCGGCGAAACACGTTGATTTCGCCGGCGATAAGATTTTAGAAGCTGATACATACATATTATATACCTCGTAAAAATTAAGGAGAGAACAGTCATTATTGAATAATAATGCCGTAATAGGGCTTTGGTCATCACATAAATCCGAACACCCAGCGTTGCCTTGAAAGGGAGATTCTTGGTGTTTCCGTGAGTACAGATCAAGCTTTCGATTATAATTGAGGGTGAAAGAGTTTTCCAAATTAGGAATAGTTCGAGTATCTTCCTCGAGTGGCAAAAAATCATTCGTATTTAAAAAGGTGAGATAATCATCGGTTTTAGTCATACCTGTCAATAGGTATAACACAAGTCAAATAATTTAAGGTCGATTAAATTTGAACTAAGCAAGATCTATACTATTAGACAAACCTTTTAGACATAATTAATTAGGCCTAAGCTACTAACAAACAGATTTATATCGTGTTTTCTGGTCAAACTTTAGTCTGCTATTATATTGAATATTTAAATTTATAAAAAGTTAAAATAAGCAAATGAGAATTAAATAAAAAACATTGAAAATATTCATTTAACAAACTTAAATATTTTTTTCGGTATAATATTGTGCCACACAGATGTTGGTGTGCAAAACATTAGGTCAGTTTAAAAATTGAAGCTTAAAATACTATCATTCATTTTTTTAAATACTAACCTTTGGCCAAACTTTGCTATTTTTAGAGATTTGAAATGTAGGGCCAGGTAAAAAATCGTGCCAATTAGAAGTTGGTGTGCAAAACATTTGATATAACCCAAAAGTGAATGTCTGCACTTGATGTCCTTAAATAAAACACTGGACAACAAAATTTGGACGACCACAAGCATCATTTATGGCAACCATTGATCTTGGTCAAGTTTTTGGTGCTGATTACGAATATGAAGTCAGAATTTTTCCCACCTTCGAATTTTTGTTGTTTAGGGTCAAAAACGCCATTTTGGTCATTTTAGGGGTATTTTGAGCTTTATTAACTTAATGACAAAAAAAATAAAAAGGTGTTTAGAAAGAGAAAACCTTCATAACTCAAGGTATTTTGATTTTTTATAGAATTTTTATTTATTTTTTATTTTTTGATTTTTTGAATTTAATTATACCTTTCTTCAGACCCAAATATTTCGTAAGCCAGACTATAAATTATCTAAACAATTAACTTTTCTAGACCAGTTTTTAACATGGATATCAACTTAGTTTAAATTTTAATAATTTAGTTTTTTACAGGTGAAGAGACTTTATCAACAAAGCACTTAAAATATGAACATAACATTACGCAAAATTAATTTAATTAAGACATGTAAAACATAATTAAAAGTACTTTAGGATTCATAAGTAATTATATTATATAACATAAAAATGAAAAAGTTCAAATCTATGCACTTATTCGCCCGTCATTTCTTAACAGAACAAGTATTAAAGTAGCTTTTTTGAAAAAGAAGCTAAATTACAATTGATTGTTTCTACCGCGTCTCCTTAGGTCCGTCCATACCAAAAAATGGCCTTTTTTGACCAAATTGACAGATTTTGCGACCTCGACGGGACTTTCGTTTTCATATAACCACCCCTTGTAACTTATCTTTATCATAAATAATGAGAAATAAAATTTTTCGTATATCCAGCTCTTACATCAGCATTTAGATAATATAGAATTTTTCGCGTCCAAACTACGACACAATATGTTGTCGGTTTATAAAAATATTATTTGAAGTTTAAATTTAACAGTTTATCTGTTGTAAATATGCAAAAAACAATTTTAGTTTATTTGTGTTTTTGAATCTTTTTTATTTTTTTGACATTTTTTCAATAATTTTCAATATTTATAGTTGACTCACTGAATTTAATTAAAAAAACGGTAAACGGATTTGAAAATCCCTAAGATGGCAGGTTTGATCTCTGTAGTTAGCTCATAACTTTTGAAAATATGTTAAGCGAAAATTTTAGCCTTATGTCACACTAAAATTTAACTAGCCCAAAAAACCAGCCGGCCCTAAACTTAATTGAAACTTAAACCTAACACTAACTTTAATTAAACACCCTAATTTAATTCTACTACCAACCTTAATTCTAAATATAACGCCCTACGACTAGCCTAACCCAAGTACTAACCTAATATTAACCTAACTCCCAATTTATTAGAAATATTCAAGCGGCGCTCGTATATTACTATTTAGCCACTTTAATTTCCTTGATGCGGAATATGTGAATTTATCAAGAGAGAGATAGGTTAAATATTAAGAGAAAATGATAGAGTGTATAAAAAAATAATGGGAATAGAAGCGTAAGGAGCAGATAAGGGGCAGAGGGCGGCAGGTCTATTCGATGTAAAATGAATTCGTGTAAAATGACCTTTCACACGAGTTCACTTTACACCGAATAGACTTTTACACGAGTTCATTTTACACCGAATAGTAAAAACGCTTTGCAACAAATTTATTATCTTTAGGTGAGGTTTATTACGTAAAATTTTATGAGGATTCCAAATATGTTATTCAATTTTGTCTAACTCTTTTAGTTTTTAAATAAATGCGATTTTAAAATTTTAATAATATAAATTAGCATATATGAATTCTTACAAATTATATAATTATAAACGACCAATCTAACATTATACAACAAATTTAAATATCTCTTTTGCGAAATTACATTCTATATCTTTTAATTTCTGTTAAAATATAGATAAATAAAGCCCAAATGTTAGTTCGGAAATATTATAAATAGATGAATTGTGATTTAATTTATAACTCGTGTTGCCGAGTGGCTAGAGTTCGTCTTCCAGCCCATCCGTGCCCCGGTTCTATTCCCTGAGGATACACTTTTTTAAATATATTTTTTTATATACCTAAGTGTTGCCTGACTTAGTTTAAATACTAGCAGTTCCTAAAATGTTATTTTGAACACTTAAATGTTGTTAATTTTATCCATGGAGCTGCGTGCACTTTTAATTTATTATATGACCCATAAACTTAATTTCAGCTGCTTTCTGCCGTTTGAGCCATTCCCTTTTTCCCTTTTGTCGCTTCCTGCTTCTAGAAACCTCGGTTCTTCTCAAATGACTATATAGAATGCGATTGTATTTTTAAATTTAAAAATTAACATAAGAAGCGCATAAATCTACCAGTGAATATATTTTTAAAGTTTCCTAGAAAAGGTATCTTTATAAATAAAAAGTTTTTGCCAAAAAAATAAGGTTTATAAAAATTATAATATTATATCATCTAAATTACCTAAAATAACATAAAAACACTCCAGGAACTACTAAAATATTTTTAACCTAAGTCAGGCAACACTCGGGTATATTAAAAAAATATTTAAAAAAGTGTATCCTCAGTAATAGAACCGGGGCACGGATGGGCTGGAGAGACGAACTCTAGCCACTCGGCACGAGTTATAAATTAAAGACTCACAACATCTATTCATAATATTTCCGAACTAACATTTGCGCTTAATTTATCTATATTTTAACAGATATAAGATAGAGAATGTAATTTTGCCAAAGAGATAATTAAATTTGTTGTATAATGTTAGATTGGTCGATTATAATTAATAAATTTGTAAGAATTCATATATGCTAATTTTTATAGTTATTAAAATTTTAATATCGCATTTATTTAAAAACTAAAAGAGTTAGACAAAATTGAATAACATAAATCCTTATAAAATTAAACGAAAACCATCATTTAAATATAATACATATGTTGCAAAGCTTACTATTCGGTGTAAAATGAACTCGTGTAAAAGTCTATTCGGTGTAAAATGAACTCGTGTAAAAGTCTATTCGGTGTAAAATGAACTCGTGTAAAAGGTCATTTTACACGAGTTCATTTTACACCAAATAGACCTGCCCAACAGAGGGTCAGTGATTTAAGTGTAAAAGTTCAATGAACTTAAAAATAACATTTTATATGAAGGTTTTCAGATTCAAACAACTAGAGTTCTAATAAAGTAAATTAATTAATTTTTTCATAATCAGATGCGTGAGACTATACTCTTTCCAACGGCACCAATTTATATAATTTTTTTTAAAGTTCAAAATTCACTTTTTTAGACTTTGAGATCATTTTAAAAAGTTTAGGCATCAATAAAAAAAACTAAAAGCACCTCCACAAAATTCTAAACAAAGACCTGTAAATATCGTTTATGTTGTTTTTTCCTGTTGTACAGTGTAATCATTTATTACACAGCTCGAAAAAATTTTGATATACAGATAACTCTAGACCAATTTTGCTATCTTATGGATTTTCAAAACCATTTACCGTTTTTTCTAATCATCAAGCTTTGCCAGCCGGTTATAAACATTGAAAATTTTTAAATTTTAATAAAACAAGAAAATTAAAAGATAATTTAATAAATTTTTAATTTATAAATCAGCGAAGCTGTATAATTAAACGATAATATAATAGGTTCTATTTAAGTTGGAAGCACATACCAACGATAATGTTTTTGGCAGATTTTAAAAAATTTATGTACACTCATTTTTATGCAATTAATCAAACGAGATCATATTTTACCATTTATATTTGAATGCTAATAAAAAATAATTAAATATTATACAGGACTAAATTTATATATGAGCATCAAAATCAGCACCAAATAAATTAATTATATTAAAAATCTCCTTGGATAAAAAATATTAAAAATCACAATTTCTACGTATTATACTCTTTTTTCAAAAGGATTTTTAAGTACATTTATAGTTTATTTGATGACATTAAAGGATTTTAAAAAGACAAAATTTGAAAAAAAAAATTGCAAAATTTTTAAATTTATAGTCAATCATAATTATTGTATCACGTGAAGCCTAAAAATGACTCGGATAAGAAATAAAAAAGGGAGGGGGCGAAACATTGATCAAATAATTATTACAATTTTGAATATTTTGATGCATTTGAGCTCGTTTAAGTGGGTAGAATTTTAATAATTATATTTTTTTAGTAATGATGGAAAATTTGCTCATTTGATCTCAAAGCTAGTCTTCAAATAAACTGGGATTGAGATCATCTTATACACCAGTAATTTTTAAGAAGAACAGATGAAAATATCCAAAATTGTCACCAAATATGCATAAACCTTAAAAATTTGAAAATAAAAGAAAATGCTATAATAAAAAATATATCAGTTTGGTGTAAATAAGGGCTTAAAAAATATATTTATTTTTGTTTAATTCTCTCAGACCTAGGCTGATTTAAAGGCTCCAAATGCTAAATCAGCACTTTTAAACGACTTTGACCGAAGATTTAATAAACACTACAAGTCCACGAGCGAAAGCCACATCTGAAATCAGCATAATAATATGACCTATTCTAGGGCGAAAAAATGAGGTCGATATTGTTGCACAGTGTAATCAAAATATTGAAAAAGCGCGTATTTTAGGCGAATAGAATAGTTGGCTTAGGGCGCCATGAGTCTCGGGCCATAAAATTTATAGTAAGGGTCAGGATTACATAAAAAATTAGGCGTGCGTCAATTTTTCTAAATTAATGAACCTAACTATTTTTAGATGGAAGGCGGTTAGCTTGTTGGTAGAGCACAATTATATTTGAAAAAGAGGGGGGGGGGGGGGGGACGCCAGATTTTATCAAGTAAATAAAAGGTTTGCCTGAAAAATGGGTCTCGCACCAGGTTTGCCCCCACCGTGGCTGCGCCTCTAATCGTGTTAAATTTATTTTTAGTTATTGTTAATAATGTCAAAAAAATAAGACAGGATCGACCTGTAATTGGGTTTTCTGGTTTTCTCTAACTTAAGCCCTGCCGGTTTTTCGGGCGGGTTGGCATCGGGAGGGGCGGGCCTTTGGGTCATAACTTTAATTTTTACTACAAATAAGATTTTATGAAGACATGTGCAATCTTTCATAATCTGTTTCACCTAATCCAAGTTTCATTTTAAATTTTGCAGTTTTTCGTAATTTAATAACGGCCGTTGTTTAACATTACAATATAAAATTTTTATAATGAGTTTGGTCCAATGTGTTAAGTTAACATGTTCGAATGCGAATTAAAAATATTTAGATGCTATTTTCAAAAAATGTTTGTATTACATATTTTGTTTCATGATTCAGTGGTAAAATTAAAACAAATTGCAACATAAAATTAACATTTTGCACATTTCATACAAAAATCATAACTGGGAAATAACCGAGTTTTAAAGGGTTAAATAGCGCATTTTTCACCATATCCAAAACTTTAACTCAAATGAGTTCACGTGCAAAGTGAGTTTTTATTTTCGTAAAATTTTGAAAATTCTGATAATTTTGGAAAATTTATTTTTTTTTTTCAAAATTTTTTTTATTAGAATGTTATGTGCATATGTAAATTTGGCTACTTTTTGAAAATTTGCGTTTTATTGCAAAATAAAATTTTTCAAATGATAATTTCACGAAAATGAAAACTCACTTTGCACGTGCCCTTAAACGATATTTTGATAATGATAAAGGGGATTGGTAGTAAATAAGGTATTAGGTCAACATATTTTTGAAAGTTATGAGTATGAGCTAACAACAGAGAACTTGTAATCTTATGGAACTTTAAATCCATTTACCCCTTTTTCTAATCAAATTTTGTAAGTTAGTTATAAACAGTGGAAAAATATTAGAACAGTAGATTCAAAAACAAAAATATAATGATTCTTACATGCTAAACTGTTAAATTCAAACTCAAAGAAAATTTTTATTAAAAACCATATCATGTCCTATTCAGGTTGGGATGTCAAATAGTATGTTATTATCTAAATGTTGATGTAGCTTGAAATACTAAAGTTTTATTTCTCATTATTTGAGATAGAAAATATATTTACAAATAAATTAATATAAAAAAAAATCTTGAATTTTTTCTCTTTAGGGTATTCTCGAGGTCGCAATATCTGTCAAATGGGTCGGCCATTTTTTAATATATACCCAAGAATATAGCCGAAATCTGAGGAAACGGAATACGGAAAATGTATAAGATAAGGCCGTTAGGGACATTCCATTTCGGTGTCGCTTTTTTTGACATATGGTTATTGTCGGCCTGTTTAACCAAACAACAAAATTGCCGATCATATTCATTTATGGCAAATATCGTTGTTGGTCAAATTTTTGATTTCTAATAACGAATATAAAATTAGTTAACCCGCGATTAGCACTTTGGGGTCCGAATGGACCCCAGCACATTTTAAATTTTAAATATCTATAAAATTATTATTATAATTGGAAAAATTTTTGTGACATTTTTTTAAATATAAAATAAACAAATCAAATAAATAAAATCTGGTCTAAGTCTAATAAAAAAATTCTTTTTAAAAATCAGAAATTCTATTGGGGTCCGTGGGGCCCACATGGTAAATTGAAATGATGTTGCCTAAAAAAATTAAAAAATTGCAACTTTACTTTTTAGGTTTTTTATGATAGTTTTACTTAATAAGTATATAAAATGTTTGTATTGTATAATAATGATATAAATTAATTATTTCTATATGAAATATCTAGTTTTTAAGGTGAGAATAAGCAATTTTTATTTCTTAATATTTTTTTCTCATGAATTTTTCTTAAAATGTTCTACTAGACCTAAAAACACGATTTAATAAATAACAAAGTTGATTAACAAGATTTATTTAATGGAATATAGAAAATTAAAACTCCCATTTTTCAGATTTTTTTTGTACTTACTGTTAAATAAAATTTACGATATACATTAATAATTATATTAATTAATAACACAGGTCATCAAATATCAAAGTCAGAAAAAATTATTAAAACATTAAATCATACATCCCCATGATGGCCTTCTCTAATATATATTTTTCGTTTTTCGTTGTTTCTTCCGCCTTTGGTTGGCCTTTTTTGGCCGAATTGACAGATTTTGCGACCTACCATAAAAAATTTTTTTTTTACAAAAATCTCTTGTAACTTATATTTATCATATCAAATAAAAAATTAAATTTTTTAGTATATTAAGCTCTTACATCAGCATATAGATAATAAGGAATATTTTGCATCCAAACTTAAATACGACATGATTTATTAGCGGTTTTGAATAAAAAATATTATTTGAAGAAATTTAAATTAGCTGTTGTAAATGTGCAAAAAAAGCAATATGTTTTTTAAATCTTTTTTTATGACACTTTTCTAAAATTTTCAATGTTTTTAGCTGACTTACAAAATTTGGTTATAAAAAACGGTAAACAGATTGAAAATCCCTAAAATGGCAGGTTTTATTTCTGTAGTTAGCTCATGACTTTCAAAAATTTGTTAACCTGTGTATTTAAAGACAATATTTATTTTTTCAAAATAATAAAAAATTAAAGTTCATAACTTAAAAATATTGAAGATTTAGAGGCTTAAAGTTGGGGCCCGTATTAACCCCATTGTAGCATTGGCAAAATTTTATTACCCTAGCACGTTACAATTTTCTCACCCTAGCATTCGTGGGTCAACGAAAGGTTATAATAACGTAGGCGGTTGAATTTTTTTTTAGAATTTATTACTTTTCTATTTTAACGCTTTTTTGAAATAGTGGTTTTCGCATAAAATTCGTAATAAAAATGAAAAAATTGCTAATGATTTTAAGGTAAACTTTTTACAATGCCAACCTTTTAAAACTAGGTTTAAAAATTGTTTTTGTAAACTTTATGGCCAATGTGAAAAGGGGGGGGGGGGGCATTGGGAAGGGGGGTAAAAATCGCAAGAATTCTCTACCCCTGTCAAAATCGTTTATGTTGTTTTTTTAGGCTATCCAGTGAAATCAGTTATATTTTTTGTCGATACGTGTCTCCTTTAGTTATGCAACAACGTTTTGTCAATAAAAGCCTTTAACGTATTTTTCCTCACATTAACATATAAACATATTTCACCTTTCTCGAATAAACAAAAGTGCATACTGAACGTTAAAAAAAGCTTTCACACATCAGGATTCAATTTAGTTTGCATATTAAATATATCTGGGTTGAGTCGCAGGCAAAACTTTATTTAATTAAAAATAATACATTCAGATGAGTTTAGAGGCTTCGTGTGATCAATGACAGACATAAATGGTTCGATTTTGTGAAGGATTGTCTCGTGCTTAGATATACCGAAATTTTTTGGAAGGAAATAAATATCATTACTGGAAGTTGTTGGCCCTAATATTGATGAAGAAAGCGAAATATCTAGGAGAGCATTCAAATTGATACTTGTATTGAATTCAGGCGCAAGTAAGGTGGGAGTTATACTTTCTAAACTTGAAAATTGTTTAGGCATAGCATTAGAGGATGAAAGCGTTTTTTTTAGGGTAGGTGATAATTGTTTTTCACGTTTTGATAATGAATAACAAGGTTTGCATGTAAAATTATTCTGATTTTTACACGTTGAGTTGAAATATAAAGGCGGAACATGGTGTTTGGAAGTCTGTCATTTAAAATATACAAGAAAATGAATAAAATAAATAAACTATTAGATAAGATGTCTTATAAAAATAAAAGCAGATAAACAGGTTGTTCAAACGTACTTATCGTTCGTGATTTTGATCATTCTCCTGTGAAGAGCTATTTTTTGTTTAAACGAGTAGGATTTTCCGAAAATCGCTTGTAAAAAAATTTTAACCAGGCCCCTTCCTGATCTAATTAAGATAATTAGGCCGACCGGACGAAAGTATAATATGGTTTTGTTTTCTGAATTAAAAAGTCAAACCAAAGTTAGTTAGGCCGTGTCCTATTTTGTATTTTTATTTCTTCAAAGATTGGTAAATTTCTGAAATTTGTATTATTTGATGGACAAATATTCGCTTTAAACTGCAAAAGAAAAGTTTTTTAGATAGAAGGTGAAAACAATGTATTATACATTTGAAAATTTATTACAGCATTGTATATAAAAATTTATTTTCAATCAATTAGCAAATTAAAAATCATATAATTAAGAAATATAAGAGCGAACTAATCTGATTAGTGCAAATAAAACCAATTTCAAAAATTTACCATTTTAAAAAAACGAAGATTTTTGACAAAATCAACTGATTTTGCGACCTCGAGAATACCCTAAAAAGAAAAAATTCAAGAATCTTTTTTTTTCTTGTAACTTATATCTATCATCTAAAAAAACACTGGTCAACAAATTTTTGAGAGTTATAAGCTAACCACGGTCAAACCTGCCATTTTAGATTCAAATCCGTTTACTGTTTTTTCTAACCAAACTTAATTCGTCAGCTATAAACATTAAAAATTTTAGAGAAAATGTCGGAATTTAAAAAAAAATGATTCAAACACCAAAAAGTTTCAAAAACAAAATAATATCTTTATTTACCGATAATGTGTTTTAGGTTGGGGTTCAAATTCTGTATTAAATGTTGATGTAAGATATGAATATCCTTAAAAATTTATATCTCATACATGTTATTTTAATATGCAATAAAAATCTAAAATTCTTTTCTTTAGGGTATCCTCGAGGTCGCAAATCTGTCAATGGTCATTTTTTATATACTTAAGAAAATAGCCGAAGTTTGAAAAAAACTTTTAAAAACAAAAAATTTAAGGAATTCGCCACAGTGTCATAATTTTCTTTTAATTCATTAATTTTTGCAACCTATATTAAGAGGACCTTAAAAGGATTTATAATTGTTACAAGGATAATTATCCTATAAAATATTTGTCCTCAAATTTAATGCCTGAATTATCACAGTACCTTGATATTTGATAGATGGCTCTTATCACTGCTATTTCAGATTAAAATTATACTTAAGTAGACTTATTTGGGGTTAATGCGATAGGTCACCAGATGATACATGTCCCTCGATTTCCAGCTATTACTAAGGGTTTGACCATAAAAACCATTTCCATATTGGTCAAAAAAATCTTTGTTCACCATGTATTTCCTTTAAATGAACATGATTATATGGGTTCCTTTAATCGAGCGAAAATTCCGGTTAAATTAGAGAACGTTAATTTTTTACAGTGGGCGCTTTTTTACCTGACAGGTAAATTTTTTAAACTGCTTTTAAAAATTTTTTTTTAAAGTTGATACATCCTATTAGGATATTGAATACATTTTTTTCTATTTTATCTCTACTCGTAAAAAATTTCCGTTGTACAGAATCAAAACTGACTTTTGACGGTGACGTCATTAGGATATTAAAAAAATTGATTCAAAAAATAAAGCCCGCTTTAACATTGAATTTTTTTTTATTAGTTTCCAACAATAAATTTTTTTCCCCACTTAATTTATACATTGGAAATTTGTATAAAAATAACTTCTAAACATTCTTAATTTTATTAATATTAACATACTTTTTACCTGAACTGCATATACTGCCGCTAATAATGTTTTGCCCTTACAAATTCAGCTTGAACTGAGTTCCGAGTAATCTTTTTTGCATTTAGGTTTTTTCTAACAAATATTTCATTAACTAAAAACAAAGTTAAATGGCCGTAATCTAAGCTGTTGCTAATTATTGCGCCTCCATAGATATTGCCAATATTTTTTCCTTTTCTTTATTTATGTTTTACCAACCCTTTTTACCATCTAAATTCACCCTACTTTTTAGACCTTTTTTTTGTCAATTAACAGTTTCGCGTCTTCCCTTTTGCTTAAACAACTTTCAATTTTCGCCACAAACCACTCTCTGTCTTCGTTCGAGTAAACGGTTTATTAAGCCCCCAGTAGCTTATCTAGGGGTATTTGGTATGGGGGAGCATTTTTAATGTTATGTACCTAAGTACTCGTGCTTGAAACCCTTGACCCTATAATGAAAAATTTCAATGTAGATAATTAATTCTTTCCGAAGTATTCATACTTCCCCATAAATATGCAAAAAAGCCTTTTTAGTAATAAAGCATCTATCCATGAGGTTTGGATAAGATTTGTGTCAGTTTAGGGTTAGGTTAGAGTTTGGACCAAATTAGGTAAAAGTTATTATTTATTTAGATTAGTACCAGAACAAATATTATACTAAATTTTGCCTAAAATCTAAAATATACAGGCAGCTAAAAACAAAATTTGGTTGTAGAATCGCCGACACATCCCTTTGATGGTAAATCATATATAACATAAGCAAATATTTCATATGTGCGGAACTAGCCGCATGCCCGAATTCTATCACGCCTACCCCCGCTCCCTACAAATATAATGCGCCTGCCCTAAAGGCATTTCCGGATTTGAATAAGAAAACTGTTGAGGCGCGAAGCGCCTGTGCATACGCAGAGCCGGACGACCCCGTCGAGGCGTTTATGAATATCGAAGCATATATATTTTTTTAGACTTAGGAAATTTTAAATATCAACCTTTCAACCGAATAATTTTTGAACTTAACAAAAAAGACTTAGCTCACATGGAACAAATAACGAAATGTTCAACGACCTAAACCGTTAGGATTTAAACGTAAATCGAGATAAAATTTTTGGGAAGATACCAGAAGGTATAATCATATACTAAACCTTTATTAAATAATTGAATCTTGGCTTAGGGCACGTGCAAAGTGAGTTTTTATTTTCTGAAATTTTATAAAATTTCAAAAATTTTAATTTTTGCAAATTTAAAAAAAAAAAAATTATTTCAGAAATAGCATTTTATGCGCAAAAACTAAATTTGAAAACTTTTAAAAAATTTGCGTTTAATTACAAAATAAAATTTTAGAAAATTTGAAAATTTCACGAAAATAAAAACTCACTTTGCACGTTAAACAAAGATTTTTAACTTGCAAATATATTAGTTTTCTTTACGAGAATGCTAGGTAGAATGATGAACATCCCTAAAATATTTATTCATTAAAACCCCTAGAGCTACTATAAAATGACATAATTTAACCGTCTATTTAACGGGGGAAGAAAGGCAGTGTCAAATTACACACCGTTAAAATCTTATGACCCGCGATGGCACTGAGGTATCATGAACCCCAGCACATCTTATATTTTGAATATTTCTAATAACACAGGTCAACAAATATCAATGTTATAAAAATAAGTATAAAAACATTCATCCCCATGATGGCCTTATCTCATATATATTTCCGTTTTTCTTAGTTTCTTTTGCCTTCGACTCCTTATATCTATTTGTATCGAAAAAGTGGTCTTTTTAACAGATTATGCGACATCGAATACCCTAAAAATAAAAAAATTAAAAATTTTTTTTATATAAAATCCCTTGTAACTTATGGTCAATTCTTCTAATTGACAAACTTTTTCCCTTCAAGTCTCAGAATTGGCTGAAAATTGGTACACTGGTAAGGTCCTTGGGTGCTGACGAAAACCTAAATTTTTTTAACGAAAGTGGTTTTTAGCCGAGATTTGAGCATAAATATTTTTCATTTTTTTTGCAAAAAAAAAATTTGAGGCAATTTCGCACGCATGTATCATCAAAAGTATTGTAACTAGAGTCATAATTTTTTTTATTTTGAAGATCGTAATGTAGGCTACGTTAGACGTTAATTATATATAAAAAAAAATCTTTTTAACTTATCAAAAAATTAAAGTCAAGTTTAGATATAAATAGCTTAAAAACGTATCTTTAAATTCTAATAAATTTATAAAATGTGGCCCTTAATAATGTTATTAAATATATGATTTTAAAAACTGGAGAGCGGCATGACTATAAAAAAATTCAAAAAAATTGATTTTTTGCCCTAATTTTGGGAATATTTATGCCTTTTGCGCTCTATTAGAACACAGGTCAACAAATATCAATGGCACAATTGTGAATTTTATGAAAACATAGAAGAATTTATCCCCATGGTGGCCTTATTTCAAATATATATTTAGTTTTTCTTAGTTTCTTCCGGCCTTGGCTCCTTACATCTGTCCATACCGAAAAAATGGCATTTTAACCAGTAAAAAGAAAAAATTTAAGATTTTTTTTTCATATAAAAATCCCTTGTAACTTATCAAATAATGAGAAATAAAATTTTTTAATACATCAAGCTCTTACATCAGCACTTAGATAACACAAAATACTTGGCGTCCAAACATAAATACGACACGATATATTATCGCTTTTTAATAAAATTTTATTTGAAGTTTGAATTAACAGTTGTGAATATGCAAAAAAAAATCCTTATGGCAAGTTTGGTCTTTGTAGTTAGCTCATCTCAAAATTTTGTTGACCTGTGGAATATGCCAATGTGCTATACTTGATAGTATTCAAAAAGTACAACATTGAGGCAATTATGTTAGACCTAAATTGTTTGATTTATATGTTTAATTATTACTAAATTTACAATGAAAAAGTGGACCTCAAAACCGAAAAATGTGTGATTTTCGTCTTTTTTCAAAATCAAATCAACCAGCCAACCCTTTTTTAATATTCAAAAGGCATTTTATAAGTAAAATATCGCGTAATAACATATAGTAGCCCCAACTTTTTTCATTAGGTTTTCTTCTACAATATAAAACCAAAATTTACGAACATACAGCAAATTTTCAGGTGTCAAAAAACTAACGCAGATTGTCTTCGTCTGTGAAAGCTTATTTTTTTATTATATTTGCATATTTAAAAAATCAATCATGATTTGCCTGTTAAAGAGTTAAAAAAACAGTATATACGTTATGTAAAGAAAATCTCAAATGAACGAGATAGAAAAATTACAAAAAAAGGAGAGTATGAAATAATTTTATTATGATTAAATTTGTAATTTGTTATATTATTAAAAAGAAATTCTTGTGTATTTGTTAGGAACACATTTAGTTATAAACTTTGGGTCAATGTCCAAATCCATATGCCTATAAAATCAAATAATAGTGATATTTCCTGTTTCTTTATTTAATATCTAATGCGTTTTTATTATAATACAGTAAGATGTAAATGTAACTAGAATTGTTGGTTTTTAAACTCTATTGAGGTCAAATAGATATTCATTGTATGCCTTGTTCTAAATACCATTTCAAAAACAAATTTGGCATTTGTGAAAATTTGTAAAAAATACTGAATGTCTATGTTTTATTTAAACGATTTTTTGAGGCTTTTATAGAGAATTTTCTTGCAATAACGATCTCGGGTTTAGTTTTTTGCAAATACCTCTAATTTTTTAAACCGCGTCCAAAGTTAAGAAATATTTCCAAAATTGTTTTAACTATAAATTTTCCAAAAAATCTATTGGTATATTCAGATTCTTTATAAAAAAAGTATCAAAAGGTTATAGTCTAAAATTATTTGCAATTTACTTTCAAGTTATTTAAGATCAAAAAACGGAATTTTATAAAAAAAAAAAAATAAATATTATAAAAAAAATTAAACGCCTTACGTTAATAAATTAATGTTTCCGTAATCTAAGTATATTTTTAAACTTTTGTTACCCATAAGTTTTATATATAGAAGCCCAAAATACATAATAGAAAAATCTCAATTTTGACACCGAATAACTAAAAATCTGAGGCATTGACTAAAATTCTATTTTCATATTCTTAATAACCACCAAAAACTTGACCAAAAACGATAGTTACCATAAATGATGCTTAACGTCGCCCAAATTTTGTTGTCCAGTGTTATTAATTGGGTCTAATATTCCTAAATTCATTATTGAAGCTAATTCTGCTTGTTATAATCTTTTGAATTGTTAAACCCTAAAACTGAAATATCAAAAAACCATATTGTGTATCATAAAATATTTGACATTTTACGTTTATGTTTGTATGCATAAAAAAAGAACATCTGTTAAACCTCAATATTCTAAAGAGGCCAAAAATACTCTAATTTAACTTTTTTATGAGATTCAACGTTTTTGTGGCTGTATAATTTAAAAACTAATGAATAAAAGTAAATAAAATGAATTATTACAAATTTACCCATAATATATTCTCTAAAATCCTCCCTTTTTTTTATACAAATTTAACAAATTTTTTGAATTTTGCCAAGGATAAATATGGAGAATTATGTACAATTAATTGTTATCAAACTAAAAAGGGCTAGTATAAGTTAACAAATGTGAGCATACCAATTTTAAGTTTTTTTTACACCTTAAAATTTTAAAAAATTTAGGAAAAATATTGTTTTTTTTAAAGCATGGGTACGTTAAAAATTATTGGGGGAAATTTATTTTATAAAGCGATGTTTTATTTATAAAATGCATTATTAAATTTTAAAATTGGATCGGCATTTTGCCAAAAAGTTGGCTTTGAAGTTAGGAGTATATTAATGAAAAATACCAATTATTTTGCTCTCAAGTTAACTTTTTATTTCTTACATAATAACTTTTTAAATTAATTACAACTGTTATAGCCTAACACAATTGCCCCTAGGACTGACTCCTTGCATACAATCAATTTTGGCATGTTTGAATATTTTAATATAGTGCAGGGAGCATATTTGTGTCTCAACTGAAAAAAAAATTTTTTTTAATTTTTATAAAAAGTAATGGCGGTTCCAGACTTTTGTGTTTATACATTTATTAAGTATATAGAGGAGTGTATTTTAGCAATTTTTCAAGAAATTTAAAATAACGTTTTTTTAGTTATATTAAAATGAATATTCTTTATAAAATTGTAAAATTTTAAAATATTTATATAGTAAACAAATACAAGGTAGCCCTTATTGTCCTCTTCAAAATAAAAAAACTATTAAGTCTCTAGCTATAATACTTTTAACATTGTTTGACTTATTCACTTGTAAAACTATGCCTCGAGTTTTTTTCCTTTGGCCCCTCCCTCTGTCAAAAATCACTTCCGGTCAAAAAAATTTAAATTATGAGATATCCTATACTACTCTCATGCAAATTAGCCAAATCTAAAGGGATGACCCCCCCCCCCCCCCGGATTTATTGGATTGAGGTGGATTTGGCCTTATATTTATCATCTCAAATATGAGAAAAGCTCTAAAATCAGCATTTAGATTATACAGAATATTTCGCGTTCAAATTTAAATACGACACGAAATATTATCAGTTTTTAATTACAATATCATTAAGTTTGATTAAACAATTTAACTGTTGTGAATATGCAAAAAAAATTCAATTTATTTTTGTTTTTGCATCTTTTTTATTTTTTTGACATTTTTTCTAAAATTTTTAATGTTTATAGCTGATTTACTAAGTTTGATTAGAAAAAAGGGTAAACGGATTTGAAAATCTTTAAGATGGCAGTTTGATCTCGGTAGTTAGAATAACTCTCAAAAATTTGTTGACCTGTGTAATAAGATATATTATTGATCAAATTTCTGTAACTTTTTTCAAAATATAATTAATAAAACTAATAATTAAAAATTAAGGTCAAAAAAATTTTCAAATATGAGCTAACTACAGGGATCAAATTTGCGGGATTTCCGTTTACCGTTTTTTTTGAATCAAACTTAGTTAGTTAGTTATGAATATTGAAAATTTTATAAAAAATGTCAAAAAAAACAAAAAAAATTCAAAAACAAAAACAAATTAAATTTTTTTTACATTTTCATAACAGCTCAACTGTTAAATCCAAACTTCAAATAATATTTTTATTTAAAACCGCAAATATAATTTGCCGTATTTAAGTTTGGACGCGAAATATTTTGCATTAAATAAATGCTGATGTAAGAGCTTGGTATATTGAAAAAAACCCATTATTTAAGATTCTTAAATTTTCTTTTTAAAAAGTTCTCGAGGCAGTCACTTTGGTCAAAAAAGGCCATTTTTCCGATATTGACGGATCTAAGGAGCCGAAGGCGGAAGAAACTTAGAACGGAATTATATATGTGAGATAAAGCCATCATGGGATTGCACTTTTATGTTTTCATAAACTTATATTATGTGACATTAATACAGATCTTTGTAATAACTTATTAATTGTTCTTAGGGTCCCTATTAACCCCACATGGTCAATTTCAAAGCTGAACACCATGATATAGCTTCAATATAAATTTAAATTAAAAAAACTTATTTTCTAGATGTTCTTCCATAATTGTTTTTTTTAATTAGTATATAAAAGGGTTCTTAATATAATAATGTGATAATTTAACATTTTTCTAGATAATATCAAATTTTTAAGGTGAGTAATAGCCAATTATTTTTTATTTTATAAGTTGTTTTTTTATAAATCTTTACTAAAATGTTTTACTAAACCTAAAACACAATTTATCGATTATATTGTTATATGGTCAATTCCACCTCAATCCAACAAGTCCAGGTCGCCCTTTTAGATTTGGCTGAAATTTTGCATGGAAGTAGTATCTAAGGGTGTCTCATAATTTGGAAATTTTTTGACCGGAAGTGATTTATGACGGAGGTAGGGGCAAAAGAAGAAAAAAACTTGAGGCAAAATTTTACGTTTGATCCAACTTTGGGAGGTTATAAGTCAAAAAGTATTATAGCTATAGACTTAATTATTTTTTTATTTTGAAGAGGACAATAAGGGCTACATTTTTATATAAAATAAAAATTGGAAATTTTACAATTTTATAAAGATAATTCAATTTAATATAACTAAAAACACGTTTTTTTAAATTTCTTGAAAAATTGCTAAAATATACTACTCTATATTCTTAATAAATGTATGAACTCACAAGTCTGGGACAGCCATTACTTTTTAAAAAATTTCAAAAAAATAAAAAATTTTAGTTTTGAGACATAAATATGCCCCCACTATGTTAAAATATTCAAAAGTGCCAATGCAAGGAATCAGTCATAGGAGCAATTTTGTTAGGCTATAACAGTTTTATTAATTTGATTTATATTATTATTTATTTAGTAAAAAGTGAATTTGGGAACAAAAAAAAAGGTATTTTTTATTAATTTACTCATAACTTCAAAGCCGACTTTCTGGCAAACTACCGATTTTATTTCAAAATTTAATGCATTTCATACATCGCTTTATAACTTAAAATATCCCCAATATTTAACGTACTCTTGGCTTTTTATAAAATAAAACAAAAATTTGCCAAATTAAACTGTAAGGTGTAAAAAATAAAAACTTAAAATTGGTATGCTTACATGTTAACTTTTACTAGCCTTTTTAGTTTGATAAACAATATTAGATGTGGATATTCAAATTTATATTGACTGTTCCATCTAATCTCATCCACACGAAGAAGCTCTTCTATTTTTAGATGTACTTCTATGCTAATTTCTATACTATATATTGCCAAACATCCAATAATAAACATAATATTCTTTGTTATATTACAATTCTTACATTGGCGACGAGGCGGGAGCTGGAGTTTTCCAGAAGGACCTCCCGTCGGCCATCGAGTGAAATTATTTTAAATAAATTGGAAAAATTTTTTTTAAAGTAATTAAACTTAACCCCCTTTTATTTGTTGGCCCGATTATTCTTGTGAAGAACTGATTCTAATTGAGGGAGGAACCATGTACAAGTGATTGACGCACAAGGTCCATATTCAGCGAATGATGCACCTTAAAACAATTACGCTCATCAATGTCAATCAGGGATTTCGAATTATAGCTTCGTCTGAAAGACAGAAGTGCCGTAACAAGACAAAAATTGATGGAGCAACGAATTTGTCTCAAAGGCAAGCACACCACGGTCTAAAACGATTGCGCATCAACTAGTACGGATATGGCCCCCTAAAGAATCGAATCTCATTCATACGGAATTGAGATGTCTGAAAAACAGACAGAAAGGTCAAAACATAGACCGGAAATGGTTCTCCAATCTCCAAAAAATGGCAAGAAACACGGTGCCTGAACGATCATTGGGCCTAAACATCGAACCATATGGTCCTGAAAGACCTGACGATAAAGCCCAAACTCTTAACGATTATCCTCAACGACCTGACGATAAATGGTCCTTAACGACCTAACAATATATGGTCCTCAACGATAAATGGTCCTTGAACTGACGATAATGGTCCTCGACCTGATGATAATGGTCCTTGAACTGACGATAATGGTCCTTGAACTGACGATAATGGTCCTTGAACTGATGATAATGGTCCTTGAACTGACGATAATGGTTCTTGAACTGATAATAGTCTTCAACGACCGACGAATATGAAACACCGACGAATATGAAACACCGACGAATATTGAACGGACGAATTATAAACGACCGACGAATATTAAACGACCGACGAATAGGTCAACGACTGACGAATACTAAACGATCGATGAATACTAAACGATCGACGAATACGAAACGATCGACGAATACGAAACGATCGACGAATACGAAACGATCGACGAATACAACGATCAACGAATACCAAACGATCGACGAACACTAAACGATCGACGATTACCAAAAGACCGACGAATACTAAACAACCGACGAATCACGGCCCCACAAGAGACTTAGACTATGTAACTAATACACGATTACTTTTATGGATCAACAAAGTCTCAGCAATCGACTATGATATCGATTACAAACCGGGTAGAACAAACCTCGCTGATTGCCTACCCCGTCCCTCGGTGAAAAATTACAAATCTAATTGGGATGAGAATGATGAAGCGTGCAACTAAGTACGTTGAGTAACGCTAAACGAGTTCGTACTTAGGCCTAAATAGCTGAAGACGTCACCATATCTGCTTATGACTTAAAGCTACCGACGGTATGTCTACACGCGAAGCACTAAACGATGTCCTGTGGGCATACCGCACATCAAAGCATTCGGCCGTGCAGGAAACCCCTGCGAAGCTTTTCCTAAAAAGAGACTTTCATCCACTCAGTTTGGATAAAAACAAAACAACTAGGGGATGGCGAGATGGGGAAATCGCGGAGAGAACAGGTCTCTACTCTTATAGGGTGCGGGACAATGAAAAAACAACGCGTAAACACGCCGATCAGTTAAGACCAGCAGTCGGACTTGAAAGCCCACCTTCGTTACCGAACCCAAACGAAGTTGCCACTGAGGAGCGGCGCTACCCATCCCGGATACGTCATCCCCCGGATCGACTTCAGGTTGGACACTAAAAAAAGGTGACAGTAATGTGGATATTCAAATTTATATTGACTGTTCCATCTAATCTCATCCACACGAAGAAACTCTTCTATTTTTAGATGTACTTCTATGCTAATTTCTATACTATATATATTGCCAAACATCCAATAATAAACATAATATACTTTGTTACATTAGAGATTGTACATAATTCTCAATATTTATTCTTGGCAAACTTCAAAAAATTTGTTAAATTTGATGTATAAAATAAAATTGGGAGGATTTTAGAAAAAATATTTACGAGTAAAAAATTTGTAAAAATTCATTTTACTTTTCATTTATTTTAAAATAAAACAGCCACACTAAAACGTTAAATATGATAAAAAGGAAAAATTAGAAGATCTTTGGCCTATTAAAAATATTGAGGTTTAACAGATGTTTTTTTATGCAAATCAATAAACTTAAAATAAACGTAGAAAGTCTATTTTATGATACACAGTGAGTGACATGGTTTTTTGATATTATAAATATAAAACAAGTGTTTTAGGGTTTAACAATTTCAAAAGATTATAACGGGCAGAATTAGCTTCAATAATGAATTTAGAAAATAAATATGCCCATTCAATAATGAATAAAATATATTCATTCAGTTTACTAATTTCCATAAATTCCAAATATGTTTTTGAAATAGTATTTAGAACAAGTACAATTATATCAACAGGCTTCAATAGAGTTTTTATATTTCCATTAACATCTTACTCTTTCATAATAGACGCATTAGACCTATTTTAGAAAGAGGAAATATCACTATTATTTGATTCTATAGGCATATGGATTTGGGCATTGACCCAAAGTTTTTTTATAACTAAATGTGTTCCTAACGAATTTTTACACAAGAATTTCTTTTTTATAATATAACAAATTACAAATTTAAAAAAAATAATAGATTGGATTCTCCTTTCGTAATTTATCTCGTTCTTTTGAGATTTTCTACACATAACTTATATACTATTTTTTTAACACTTAATCAGGCAAATTATGATGGATTTTATATGTTCTAAATATAATTAGTTAAATATGCAAATATAACAAAAAAAAACATACAATCTACCTTTTTTTGACACCTGAAAATTTACTGTTTTGGCGAATTTTGGTTTTTTTATTGTAGAAGCGTCAAAATCTAATGAAAAAACCGTTCATTGAGCTATTTGATCTAAATTTGACTTAAATTTTTTTGTAACTTAAAAATAAATTTTTTAAATATTATTAGTGTAGATATAAAAAAAGTGACTTTAGCTGCAATAATTTTGATGATACATGCGCGCAAAATTGCCTCAAATTTTTTTTGTGCAAAAAAAAAATATTTTTGCTAACATCTGGGTTAAAAATCATTTCCAGTCAAAAAAAAATTACGTTTAATCAGCACCCAAGGACTTTACCATTGTACCAAATTTTCAGCCAAATATGAGAGAGTGAAAAGTTTGTCGATTTGAGGTGGAATTGACCATATACAGTTCATTAAAAAGATTTATTTAATGTAGTATAAAAAAAAATTCTTATATTTTTGAATTTTTTGTCTTAAATAAAATTTTACATTAATAATACTTATGAAGTTATGGTGGTATAAATTTGGGGTTCATGAGGTGTAGCATTTGTGAATTTCCCACCCATGTATTCGCGGGTTCAAAGGCTAAATTACATGCTATCGAATATGATCGCCATTTAATCATTTATAACTTTAAACATCTGTTTATCAATTCCAATCCTTTGCAAAAGGTTTTATGTCAAGTACCCACCAAAAATTAGCTCCTTAATAAATTGCTTGTCCAAAAAATGGCTAGGACTTATCCAATATTCTTTTGCAAGATGAGCGTAACTAAAACTTATCCAGATTTGTTTTGCAATACAAGCCAAGTTATATAATGCTTGGCAAACTTGCTAATCAGCTCAGTTATCATTTAAAAATCCGGGCGTAATTGTATTTTTGCATAAAGATTACAACGTTGAATTAACTATTTAGAACTATATATATATTAAGGTAACCTGAAATATCAAAGACGATTGAGTGTCATTATAAACAGTTGTTGAAGCACAACTTTCCCGTTTTTGTAGGTTGTTATCAAATCGGTAGTTACCTAGATCAGAAAATAATTTTTTTAGCCATTAAAACTTCTCACTAAGTTGTTTCTTCTACCACATACCAACTAAGCTTTTACGGATATTATACAATTTTTATAGTAGTTTTTTGATTTTTTTATCAATCCCATATGTTAAATAAAGGGTCTACAAAAATTAATGAATGTTCAGCGAAGAAATTGCAGCGTAATCTCTTTATTATTTTATCCGCTTTTAGAATCATCTGAGCCCGGCCATAACACAGGTCAACAATTTTTTGAGGGTTATGAGCTAACTACGGAGATCAAACCTGCCATCTTAGAGATTTTCATATCCGTTTACTGTTTTTTCTAATCAAACTTAGTTAGTAAGCTATAAACATTGAAAATTTTAGAGAAAATGCCAACAAAAATTAAATGAATTTTTTTAGCTTATTTACAACAGCTAAAATGTTGAATTCACACTTCAAATAAAACTTTTATTAAAAACAGATAATATATCGTGTCGTAAAGTTTGGATGCGAAATATTTTGTATTATCTAAATGCTGTAAGAGCTTAATAAACTAAAAAATTTTATTTCTTATTTGATATAATAAGTTACAAGAGATCTTTTATATAAAAAAAAATTCAATTTTTTATTCTTAAGGTATTCTCGATCTGTCAGTTTGATCAAAAAAGGCCATATTTTTGATATGGACGGATGTAAGAAGCCAAGGCCGGAAAAAACTAAGAAAAACGAAATATTTATGAGATAAGGCCATGATGGGGATAAATTTTTTTATGTCTTTATAAAATCGGTTGTGCCATATTTGTTGACCTGTTTAATCCAAATTTGCGACCTTAAGGATACTTAATTAGCATAAACAAATAAAATCTTATATTAAAACTAACTGTAACTTCTACCCATCTGGAAGAATGAGAAATAAAAATTTTTGGTATATAAAGCTCTTACATTAAAATTTAAGTAATACATAATTTGCACCCCTATCTAATTATGGACACAATTTTTTCGGAAAGAGTTTGAAACAGCTTAGGTGTTTTATACATAATTTCTCAATATTTTTTGTTATTAAATTTTTTGTTTTTTTAACATTTTTAAAATTTGAAAATTCTTAAGATGGCAAATCATGTCTTTAAAGTTGCCTCATATATATTAAAACTTGCAAAGCTAGAAAATATAAATTAAAATAAATTCTCTGTATATTCGCCTGTCCCCCTTTTCTGTTTTAAACTCTGACGATTGCTATTTTTAAAAGTAGCCGAATTAGGTTCTTTTCTATTTAAAGATTTAATTTTATGGCAATTTAATATTATTTGAATTATCTTCTAAATTTAGTATGTATCGAAAGGTTAAAACCAATGCTGAAAAAAATGTGGGCCAAAGATAAAAATGGGCTTTTTTCGGGCCAAAAAAGGGGGGAAAAATTTATGGTAATTTTAAATTTTATAAAGCCCAAAATGGAAAAGCCTTTTCCAAAAAAAAGGGAAAAAAGCCTTTTTGGTTAAACTGCTATTCAACAATAACAAATCTTAAGCAGAATATCTTACATTTAATAAATATATTTTTGATTAAAGCTAAAATTTTTATTTTTTCTTAATAATAAGAAAAAAATGAGTTTGGCCTTTAATTTTAAGAACACAAAGCCGTTTAGACAAAAAGCCCCTTTTTAGTCGTAATTTTTTTGACCCTTTAAGTGTAGGTATGTTTAATAAAGCCTTTATAAAATCCTCATTAAAAGCTAACTCTTTTCTTCTCTCATACAATAAAAACTATAAATGATATTTTATAAATTTTGTTTACATTTTGTTAAGTCACCGATTAACGCAATTTATGAATTTAGCGCAACTTTTGCTGAATATCAGATATTTAAAATAAAATTAAAATAACAAGCAGATAAAAAATTACAAGGTAGTTTTCTATGTTAAATGAAATTAAATTTGGATAATCGTTATATTACCAGGTTGTAGGGATATTATTAAAGAATTTTTGGGAGATGAAAATAAGCGATCATGAATATCTAACGCCGACGTTACCACTGGGGTCATTTTGTTTAAGTCTTTAATCAATTGAATATTGCTTTGAAAAACGGATGTTTCTTGAAGAGAAAGTTTACCTTCGAAATAAAAGATTTATAGGAACGATATAGTTAAATTAAGATTAATTCATATGAGAAAAATAAAACTTTCGGTCGGGATAATGACTACCTATAATATTTAGCAAAAGAAACATGTGCCGTATTAAATACTCTACTTCAATTACGTTCAGATTTCATTTAAGATTTTAAAATTTTTTATTATGGTTGGCCAAACCCATAAAAATTGTTAATGGGAAATATATAATTATATCGAATGACTTTGGTCCAAGTGTGTTAATATATCCGACGCATATTTTAAATTTATTTAGATGACCAATTTAAAAAATTGTTGAATAGCATATTACAATTTTTTCTTGAATTTGAGGGGTTTTCCTCGGGGTAAATTTGAAAATACGAATTGCAACATAAAAACAATTTGCCCATTTACATAAAAAAATCGAAATTCAAAGTTATATTCACCACCGTCTCGAATAGCGCATTTATACCTTATCCGAAAATCAAACTGTAAATATAACAGAAATTTAACGTGATTTCAAAAAATGGTAAACGAAATTGTTAAACTAAATGCAATGAGTTAATACTTTACATCTTGATTTTTTTTTATTTTCTCATATCTTACTTAGTACATTCACCGGCGCTGAGATGCTGAAACTGAATGTTTAAAAACAACCATTTCATTTGAACTTATTTTTGCAAAGAAAAAAAATTTAACAGCATATGATGGTGAAAAAATTAATTTAATGGTATAATAAAATACAAATAGTTGTGTAAAACAATAATTAGCTATAATTTTAAAAACAGCCTTAATAAAAAACCAAAAAAAAACGTTGAAATGTAACATTTTGTATTTAATCCGACTTTGGGAGATCATAAGAAAAAAACTAGTATTTAGAGACTTAAAGAGGGCAATAATGGCTATCGAGGGCAATAAGAACTATCTTTCAAAAGTGAATTACTTAAAAAAAAATCTTTAAAATTTTCGTAATATGCTACAGATACATTTAATTATTTGTAAAATTAATAAACAAAAAAAAAAATTCGTAAATATTTTGGAGTTTAGTAGATAGCACCAATTTTGTTAAATAAAAGCTTATTTCGTTTTTCAAAATTTGGTTTATAATAAAATCTATTTTCGGTATTAATAAAGGCCAATTTCGTTTATCATGCATTTTGGTAATATTGTTACAATAAAGCTATTTCGTAAATAATTTTTACAATTACCATATTATAAATCTATTTGGAGGAAAAAATAAAAAAAAATTAATAAAATTAAAAAAATAATAAAATTAAGAAAATAATAAAAATAAAAAAATAATAAAATTAAAAAAATAGAATTAAAAACAAATAATTTTAAAACTCCACAAAAATAGATATGTAATTAAATTGTTTGTAAATAAAAATAAGTAAAAAATAGTAAATCGCTGGTTAAGTATACTCCCTGGGATTGGAAGAGCTAATCTTCCAATAAATCACTTTCAGCTGTAATTGGGAAGGGACATAGTTTGACCACGGGCCTCTTGTAAAGACCGTTAGCGCAGGTTATTGTCGCAACGCGAGTTCTCGAATCCTTGCCTGGGTGTATCCAGATTAAAGGGTAAATTGTCTTCGGCAACTAGTGCAAGTTGACCTAGTATTATATTGGTAGATGCCCCTTTCCATTTGTTTTGACGTTGTAGATGCGTTAAATATTCGCGCGACCATCGAGACCAAAAGTGGCAGCGCATTTCAATATGCTGCCACCGCGTCAGGAAAAATTGGGTTATCCGTCAGATTTGGCTCCAGTGCGGTTGTTATTGGACGTCCGATCAAAAAATGACCCGGTGTCAGCATGCTTAAATCGTTAGGGTCATTACATCGGAGTCAAGGGCCGATAATTAAGAATTGCTTCGGGTTAACAATGTAGCTGCTTCCTCTAATGTTAAGGGGGTTGAACCAATTATTTTTTTGAGATGGTGTTTGGTTGACTTGACAGCTGCTTCCCTTAATCCACCAAAGTGTGGTGCACGAGAAGGTTTAAAGTGCCACGGGATGTCTTCGGATTCTAAAGTTTTTGCAGCAAATTCTTGTATATGTTTTAGAGAACCTTGCAAGAGTAGCTTAAGCTTCTTGATGGCCCCGATGAAATTGGTACCGTTGTCGGAATAGTTAATTGGTTTGCCCCTCCAAGACATAAAGCGCTTCAAAGCATTTAAAAAAGCCTGAGTGGACAAGTCCGTCGCTAATTCCAAATGCACGGCCTTGGTGGCAAAACAGACAAATATGTTGTTGTTGTTGTTTTTAACCCATGCGCTTGAAAAGGGACAGACAAATATAGCTCCACCCTTGACCAACAACAACATATTTTCTTCGTGTGCCATCCTTTTTTAAAAGAGGACCAAAGTGATCAACGCAGAAAGAGGCGAACGGATGAAGAACACTAATTCGATCAGTAGGCAATTCTATGTGCATGAAGCGTAAACAGTAAGCAATTACCTTTAGTAAACGATCAAAATTTTAACGTGAAAGCAATAAAATATCTACAGATATAGTCATGGTTAGCGTTTTACACTTAAAAAGGAGTTGAAGCACTGTTATGGATATGCTTGTATTCCTTCTTTCGGGAATGTCATTGGGCACGCAAATCTTGCTATGACTTGGGTGATGAAACTAAGAATTCTGGACCGTTCGACCACAAGGTTTTATCCAATTCGCTTAAAGAACAATCTCTCGACAACAAATCTGCACTGTTGTCTTGGGACGATACATGTGCCCACTTTTATTCTTTAGAGAGCTGTTGAATCTCAGACACTCTATTAGATACAGAAATCTTCCATGCCCGTGTTGGAGCTGCGATCCAGGCTAAAACGATTGTGGAATCAGACCAACAAAATACATTGTCAAAATCTATTTGGAGTGCTCGTATAACTGTTGAGAGTCAATTGTAAGAAACCAATTTTTGACGGATTCTCTCTCCAACAGATCCGCTGTAATTGGCAATGCGACTGGTGCATAAGAATTTGACGGCACATCTGATTCAAATCTGCAACGATCACAACCTTTGCGCGTAGCCGTTTATCAAAGACGGCTTGTTTGCTATCCCGCGGTGATAAATTCCGAAATGAATTGCATCTTATGATTTGGGTGTCCAGGCACATCGAAGTTGGTTGGGATGTTGAGCAGTGGACTGTAACCTTGATTGTCAACCTCTGCGAGTTTATAAGTCGCTTAAAGAATTTGGCAGCGGCGGTTGAGAAATTCGACAAATTGTTTTTGGGTAGGAATTTCATCTTTCGCTAACGATATATCCCACGCCTTGATCGTGACTAAATCTAGTTTTTTGGAGATTGCATTTATCAAAATGTCGTCCCAGTGTTCTAATGGTCGCTTCATGGTTTCTAACGCTCTTGTATGTTTGTTAAACCCGTCTACGATTTGTCGTAATAGTTGATAGTTTTCCTTATGCATCAATGGTTCGAGTATTGCATCCAGGTGTTTTTGCAATATATGTCGTTTGTTGTCGTATCTCTCTTTAAAAGCATTGCAATGGTAGTTTGCCTCTAAGATTTCGAGCGATTGGAAAACTTCCGCTGCGCTTCCTTTAACGGACGCTTTGAGGTAATTGAACTTTTCAATACCTGTAATATTTTGTGAATGAATTAATGAGTTAAAAACATATCGTAGAAGTTGTACCAGTCATGGAAAGATCCAAAGAATGTTAAAAGTTGAATCTTAGGAAGCCGTATTCGTTGTTCGGAAATGCTACCTCAGATTGCGTTTGTAATAATTCATCGGCCTGAACCAGCAGATCAAAGTAGTGGTTTTTGACCTCCTCTATTACATTATCCTCCTCCTCCACACCTTGCGATTCCAATTTGACTTATTTGGTGAACGAATTTTTAATATTTGCTAGACGAAGCTTTAGGTTTTTCAGATTAGTATCGTTTGCGTCGTTTTGATATACCGTCACAAAATTTCCGAATTAGAGTGCCGCACGCATTTGATTTGCCATCCCGTGTAAAAGGAGCACAAATTCTGTGTAGAAAGTGGATAAATTCGGCGCAGAAGGACCAAAAATGGAGGAGAAAAATAACAAAATAACAAAATTAAAAAAATAGATTAATAATTTACTGAACAAAAAATATCATAAAAACAAATAATTTTAGAACTCCACCTAAATAGAATAGAATATGTAATTAATTAGTTTGTAAATAAAAATAAGTAAAAATTAGTAAATCGCTGGTTAAGTTTCATAAAAACTATTTAATAATATTTTCATAGTTTTATATAATTTTTCTAGGAGGAATTCGTGATTTGAGGCTAGTAATATTAGTGTTTAATAAATTTTTAAAGTGTAGACTATTCAAAATCAATGTGACTAACTATAACTTGTTATAAAATTTAACAGCATTAGCGTTCTAAGACATTTGGGAATTTTACAGTTATAAACTTTTTTAATCCTGGAAAAATTTTCCAAAAGTGAACTCCTAACTTTTTTATTTCTTAAAATGCCTTAAACTATTAAACTTTTAGATATATTTATGGCAATGTATGGGTCTCTTTGTCATAAATATTAGTATTTTTTAATAATTAATAATATGACTTAACATGGATACAGATTTTCTACATACTATATTTGCAACTTATGCTAGGTTTCACCAAATACTGTAGAAAATTAGCATCATTGATTTAGGTAAAAGACTAAGGCGTGATTTATTTGAAAAAACTTCCCCTTTCAATTATAGATGCTTTCTTGTCACTTCAAATATAAAACTCAATTCCCGGTATTTAAATTGTTTAGGATCGCTAAAATTTCAATAAAGTTAAAGGCATTTTATAATAAAAAAGTTAGGCGTTGGCTAATTTCCCAGTTAGATATGATCCGATTATAATAATAAATTAAATTTCATAAAACTCTAATGCCGTTAAATATATCAAGTTAGATAGTCTTGCTTTTGAGTAGTCTACTCTTTAAAAATTTCTTTCTGCAATTGACATTAATAAAACTAAAATATATAAACGAAAATAAATATTATTAATTGCAAAAGTCTATGAAAAATTAACCCTTATTATTTAATTTTAGGCCCGACCGGACACGGCTCAAATTTAAAAACGGCCCGAATTTTTTTTATTACAAGCTAAAAATTTAACATTTTTTTGCCAACGCACATAGTGTACGATTTTTAATTTCCCGAAAAACTAATAATTTGGGAAGGGGAGGGGGTTGTATGATTTTGTCTCCGCTCATGTTTTATATCTTATTAAATTTCGCAATCCTTAAAAGGTGGCTTTTACGGGCGATTTTAAAGAAACTTTAATTGCTGGGCTTTTTGTTTTTGTAATAAAAAATATATCTCGGTTGACGTATTAAATTAAGGTAGCACTGCTCAATACAACCTTTATTTCATTTGGGATTATCGAATAGAGTGTTATTACAGAATTTTTTATTTGAATAGCACAGCTCGACGTATATTAATGTCTGAAATAAGAAAATGACATTGAATTAAAATAATGCCCATAATGGCTTTATATCTTATCGTTTTCCAAAGTTTTTTTGAATTCAGCCATTTTCTTAGATTTATATCGAAAAAATGGCCATTCAAAATGACAGATTTTGCGACCTCGAGAATACCCTAAAATAAAAAATCGCTTTTTTATTTAATATTAAAATCACTTGTAACTTATATTTTAATCTCAATTAATGAGAAATAAAATTTTGTATATCAAGCAAGCTCTTACATCAACATTTAGATTATACAATACAATAAAACAGAATAATTGTTGAGTAGCCTGAAGGTATGTACTAATATTAAATTAATTTTGGTTCTAAAATTTTCAATAAAAAACAGAGTGCAGAAGTAATGCCTTTAATCGTGTGATAAAAAATTCATCTTTAATTCTTGTTTATAAAATTAAAATATTAGAGAAATCAATAAGAGATTCTTTAAATACTTTCAAATTTGGCACATTGGCATATTAAAATATAGTGCAAAGGGCATAAATATGTCCCAAAATTTAGGCAAAAAATTGATTTTTTTAAATTTTTAAAAAAGTCATGCCGATCCCAAACTTTTCATATATTTATTAACATTAATAAGGGCCATTTTATATAAATTTGTCAGAAAATTTAAAGATACGTCTTTTGAGAGAACTATTTGTGTCTATGCGTCTAAGGTAGCCCTTATTACGATCTTCAAAAAAAAAATTTTGATTCTAGCTACAATACTTTTGATGATACATGCGCGCAAAACTGCCACAAATTTTTTCTTTGCAAAAAAATGAAAAATATTTTTGCTTATATCTCGGTAAAAAATTACTTCCGGTCAAAAAAAAATTAGGTTTTTATCAGCACCCAAGGACCCTACTAGTGTACTAATATTCAGCCAAAACTGAGACTTCAAGGGAAAAAGTTTGTCGATTTGAGGTAGAATTGACCATATGTTGGTTTTTTTTTATTTTATTTTTTTTGTACATTTCCATGAATTTGGCAGTGATACTTACGATTACCCGTTTAAAATTGTCTAAAATCATAACTGACCATTCTATAAAATCGATCATTTGAGCTGATCATTTGTAAGCCTTTCCTTTTAGAGAAACAAAATTATTTTACTTTGAAATAAAAATTTTAATTGAATTAATTACCGCATATGGCTTTATTATTGTAACAAGGGTCCCCCCGTGTCGTTGGAATCACATCCTCTGAGCTTAATTTTATTGTTTATGTCTAACGACGCTATCTGCTTTGTGTATATTTTTAAAAGGCCTATTTACAGCGACATTGGCTAGGTTTTATCAACTAAAATTTAAAAAAGCCACACTTTTTATTGCAATAAGGCTCTAACAATGTTTGCCTATTAGTATTAGTTTGAAATTATGGCATATTATCGTTTTTCCATTAGGTCAGGTTTTTTTATCTAGATATAAATGTTTAGGACGGAAAGATTTATGATATTATATTCACCTTAGAACCAAAATAAAACAAATTTACTATTTTGGGGGCAACTATAACACAAGACCCTGGAAAAAATATTTCTTGTTAATAATAGTTAAAAAATAGGACACTATGAAACTTAAAACTTCTGCTGGCCCGGCCCGTATTTTTTTTATTGAGATTCAGGCCCGGCCCGTTTTTTGAGCGGGCCAGCACCGGGCCGGGCGAGTTTTCGGGTTCCGATTTCGATCTCTACTAAATACTCACATCATCATTTACGTTATACAAAATATTTGGCATCCCAACCTTAAAATTATTAGCTGTTTTGAATATAAAAAACTTTTTTCAATATATTTTTAACTTTAAATCTTGTTGTTTTTTAACATTTCGAAAATTTATAAGAGGCTTACAAAGTTTGATCAAAACCGGTAAACAAATCTGGATAAGATGACAGGTTTTTGGTCTCCTAGGTTGGCTGATAACTCTACTCTCAAGATGAAAATTTGATGACCTGTCTTATTAAAAGAATAGTAAAACTGGAGAGAAAAATGATTTAGATTGGCAGAAACTTCATGACCTTAATTACGGAGTTGATATTGGGATTAAAAAAGCAGTTTTTTGCAATTCGGGGCCCAATTTCTGGAGGAAAATACATAAATATTAAAAAAATCAATTTTATTTGGCAACAAATTAATTACTTAATTTAATACCCAAATTCTCTAAATTTATTTTCGATAAAAAATGCACAATAACTTTTATTTTTTTGTAAGGGGGTGGAAAAATTTGCTCGTTTGATCTTAAAGCTAGCTTAAAAATAAACTGGGATTGGGATCATCAAATACACCAGTAATTTTTAAGAATAATAGATTGATCAGTGCCTAAATGAGGTAAAGGTGTGTTGATATATTGAATTAAGTTAGCACTGTAAGGTCCATATAAACCCCAGCACATCTTTGAATATCTTTAAAATTATTAATAATGGGTAAAATTTTAGTGACTTTTCTTAAATATGAAACAAAACTAATTAAAATTTGGTCTAGGTCTAATAACAAAATTCGTTAAGAAGAAAATTCAATTAGGGATCGTATGGACCCCATTGAAAAGCATGTCATTGCCTCAACGTAAATTTAAACTTAAAAAATTTTAACCTAATTATTTGTTATTCTTTTATAAGAGTGTAACATATTTGTATATAAAATGTTTGTATTGTATAATAATAATATGAATTTTTTTTTTCTTTATATAACACAGGTCAACAAATATCAATGTCAGAGACGAGATTTTTATGAAAACATAAAAGAATGCATCCCCATGATGGCCTAATCACATATATATTTTTAGTTTTTCTTAGTTTCTTCCGTCTTTGGCTCCTTAGATCGGTCTATAACAAAAATGGCCCTTTTTGACCAAATTGACAGATCTAAATATACCCTAAAATGAAATAATTTAAACTTTTTTGCATATAAAAATTCCTTGTAATTTATATTTATAATCACAAATAATGAGAATTAAATTTTATTAATATATCAAGCTCTTACATCGGCATTTAAATTATACAAAATATTTCGCGTCCAAACTTAAACACGACACGATATATTATCGGTTTTTAGAGAAAATATTATTTGAAGTTTGAATTTAACAATTTAACTATTGTGAAAATGCAAAAATAAAATTTCAATTTATTTTTGTTTTTGAATCTCTTTTGTTTTTTTACCTTTTTTCTAAAATTTTCAATGTTTATACCTGACTAACTAGGTTTCATTAGTAAAAATGGTAAACGGATTTGACATTCCCTAAGATGGCAAGTTTGATCTTGTAGTTAACTCATAACTCTCAAAAAATTGTTGACTGTAATAAATATCTAGTTCTTAAAGTGTAATAGCCAACAATAATTATTTATTTTATAATATATTTTTTTCATAAATCTTTCCTAAATTGTTCTACCAGACCTAAAAACACGATTTAACCAATACTATTGTTACATTTAGTTAATTGACAAGATTATCCAAGTTCAGATGTTTTTCTACTATGTGTTAAATAAATTTTAAAAACATTAATGATAACTTATATTAATAATTAAAGAGCACGTATTTTTCTTTAAAATAATAAAAAAATAAAGTTGATAGCTATAAAATCTTGCTAGTATACAAAAGCCGCTTACAGTATATAAAAATTTGTTTTTGAATTTCATACCATTCTGCACTGATTATTTTAGTTATTTATTTGTTTGATTTATTCGGCGTTTATTGTGAGTTTCAGCAATATAAATTTAATATGGTAGCTAAATGAGGTAAAATCATTGATAAAGAAAAACTTGCAAAAATTTAAAAGTTTTAAATTTTTTATTCGTGGATAGAACGATAAGTAGTTAATGAAATAAATAGATAAATATAAAATTAAATTTATTTTAAATAGTATCTAAAAAGGTTTTAACAATTAAAAAATCCAAAACAATTTTATTTATATTCGTAAACTAATTATTCGGCGTAGCAATTTAAATTTAATATGGAAGCTAAATGAGGTAAAATCATTGATAAAGAAAAACTAAAATTTAAAAGTTTTAAAATTATTATTCGTGGATAGAACGCTAAATTGTAGTTAATGAAATAAATAGATAAATATAAAATTAAATTTATTTTTAATAGTATTTAAAAAGGTTTTAACAATTAAAAAATCCAAAACAATGTTAATTATATTCGTAAACTAATATGTCGAACATTTTACATTGAAAATTTAAGAGAACACGTATATTAACAAATTGTATTATCTTATCTGTTTAATAAGCCACGAACTATGAGCCTGCAACTAGGACTAGTTTTTCAAACAATCATCAAGAAGAAACAAAATATTTTCGACTTAACTCTACAATTAGAAACGTAAATTATTTGGTTAAGTAAAATATCCAAAGTCTGATTTGAATTATTTTGTTAACGAGAATAGTTTTCTCGATTATTTTTATGTATGTTTAATAAACATATATCAAATAAACGATCCGTAGCCATTGTTATTGCAAATAACCTTATATACTTTTCATTGTCCTTAAACTAAGAGCGTCGTATTAATATTAAACTTTGACACCATCTAATAAACTTGCATATCTGTAAAAGCGTAAACTGTATCTCTTCATATGTTATAAATATTCACTTTTAATGTTATCTAAGCCATAAAATTTTCCTAATTCTTTTCTCAATTTAATATCGGAGTTCTTTAATTTGCAAAAAATTAAAATTTATTTTGCGCCCCCCCCCCCAATCTAAGATTTAACGCGGGTATTAAGGTGCCTAAATACTTAATAAAAGATGAAACTCGGTAAAATGTTTCACCGATATCGGTTTTATAGTCAGCCATTATTTGCATGCGCAGGGTTCTTGCCTTAATTAAAGGTCTGAATAACTTTGACCTCTGCCTCGGCAAATAATTCGTGAAATATTTCTTCAACATTTTATCGATGGCGTTTTAAAACGCCAATAATATCTGTATATGAAGTAACTTTAATAAAATCGATATTTTTGAAGTTCTCGACTAACTAGTTTTAAAAGGCTTGAGTATATATCTAAATTATCATACATAAAATAAAAGTTGGATCGACAAGACTTTTACTATAATTTAGCACAAAGTTTAATATGTAATTTTCCGTAAAAACAAATTTTATAAAAAATCCTGACATCATGGAAAATAGACAACTTGCAAATATTTGAATTGTTGCAACAAAATTTTTCAAATTCAAATAAAGGTTATTAAAAACGTACTTTAAGCAGGTATATTGTCGAAAAATTAGACATAACAATAAAAAGAAGCTCAGGAGATATAAATAGTCCCACGACATAAAAAGGGTTCACTACACATGTCAACAATTTTTTGAGAGTTATGAGTTGACAACAGAGATCAAACCTGTCATCTTAGGGAATATCAAATCCGTTTACCGTTTTCCTAATCAAACTTAGTTAGTCAGTTATAAACATTGAAAAATTTAGAAAAAAAGGTCAAAAAACCAAAAAAGATTCAAAAACAAAAATAAATTAAAATTTAATTTTTGCATATTCACAATAGTTAAACTGTTAAATTCAAACTTCAAATAATATTTTCATTTAAACCCAATAACATATCGTGTCGTATTAAAGTTTGAACGCGTATTTTGTATTATCTAAATGTCGATGTAAGAGTATATATTATTAAAATTTATTTTTCATTTATTTTGATTAAAAATATAAGTTACAAGGGATTTTTATATGCAAAAAAGATTTTTAAATTTTTCTTTTTAGGGTATATTTAGATCTGTCAATTTGGTCAAAGGCCATTTTTTGTTATAGACGGACCAAAGGAGCCAAAGACGGAAGAAACTAAGGAAAACTAAAAATATATATGAGGTCAGGCCATCATTGGAATGCATTCTTTTATGTTTTTATAAAATTCAAGCGTCTGACATTGATATTTGTTGACCTGTCCTATAACACAGGTCGACAAAAATTAAAATAAAGTTATGACACTGCAAAATAATCCCCATGTTATCTTATATATTTTTTTCCGAAGTTTAGTCCGATTTCAACTATTTTTTAAATATACTGGTTAAACCAAAATGACAGAATTTACCTCAAGAATACCTAATGTGAAAAAATGAAACATAAAAATGAGAAATAAAATTTTTAAGTAAATCAAGCTCAAATAATGAGATAAAAAATTTAAGTGTCAAGCTCTCATGTCAACATTTATGTTATACAGAATATTAGACAAACAAAACTAAATAGGCCACGATATATTATCGATTTTGGATAAAAATATTATTTGAATTTAGCAGTTTAGCCGTTTTAAATTATAAATAACTGTTTTTAAATTTTTTTTGTTTGCTTTCAAGTCTCGACGATCTCTAGTATATAAGCTCTTACATCATAATTTAGGTTTTTGAGAATTTAATCTAAATACACAATATATTATCAGTTTAAAAGCTTGAACGCATAACTACTATATAATTTTATTCATACATAAATCAAAAACTATTATTTTCTTCAGCTTAATCAATATATTATATAAAATAAATTTGAATTATAAAAAAAATATGTATTTAAAAAAAAAGTTTAGGTAAACAGTGTCAACAGTATATAAGTTAAACCTGTTTGTTGAAGTATTGGAGCATCATAAAGAGAGGACGAAGGTTCCGAAGCGAGATTAAATTTAGGAGCAATCAAAGGGAGACGCTTGGTATCATATCCTGCCAAAGTTGGTAATAATCGACGACCCCGGCCCCGGTACCGCCTGTTGTTGTGGAGCCTATGGAGACTACCTTGGCAGTTAAAACTATCGCTGGTGTCGTCTATTATATTGGTAGTGATAGTAGAACAAGACTCTAAAATATTTTTTAAACAAAGTTTTTATAAGTAGAAAATATTAAAAGTTTAAGGCTATATAATGATGAATAACATAAGTTAATCATTAAATGTATTTACATAATTTTTTTACAAACATTTCCAACATTAATTATTTCTGCTTACGAATAAACATAATATTTAATCATGATATTGGAGAGAACTATTATGGCTCAATTAACAAACGTCGCGAACGAAACAATGGAATGGTCATATGTTTGAATAATAGATCGAAGGGACCCAAAAGCCCACCTAGCCCGATGCCGGCCCACCTAGCCTGATGCCGGCCCGCCAGAAAAAAGAACCGGGCTAACATTTTTAACGGCCGGGCAGGGCCAAAACTTAAAACGGGCCGGGCCTAAATCTGGAAAAAGGATAGGGCTGAAGCGGGCCAAAATATATATCTCATATTGCCTTATTTTGTTTTTATTACACCGGTCGAAAATTCAATGAGTGAAAAAATAAAATAACACTAGGGGTTGTGTTGGCATTACATTTCTTCACTTCGGCGATTTCCTTTAATTCATATAAGAGTTCAAACCGGCCCGTGATATTCCGGCCGGCCCGCACGATATACTTTTAAATTTAGGCCACGCCTTTTCAATTTTAGGCCTGGCCTAACCCAGGGAATTCGAAAATAAGGCCTGAAAATTTTTTTATAAGCTTAAAATTTTTTGTTTTAAATTTATCAATAAAATATAGAGTGTAAAGTAAATACCCTTCATCGTGTGTAAATTTGTCATTTTTATTTCTTTTTAATAACACAGTTCAACAAATTTTGGAGAGTTATGAGTAAATTTTAGAGATCAGACCTCTTTCCATTTAGCGTTTTTTCTCAAGATATATACAGAAAATGAAAAAAATATTTTAAAAAAAAAGAGATTCAATAACAGAAACATGTTAAAAAAATATTTATATATTAAACAGCTAAACTAATAAATTCAAACCTTAAATAATATTTTTATTCAAAACCAAATATATATAATATCCATAGATTTTAATATAACAATAATTGCTACCGCCATATTAAATAACGATAAGAAAAGTGAGGCAAAAACGGTGGGCAGAGTTAAAGAAAAATTAGTTTAAATAAATTTATTTATCTATATAGAATTAGCCTAAAAAAATACTATTTGATTCAAATAAAAAAACTTGTTAAATTTGGTTTGTATAATGCTTTTTTTTAAAAATCAAGTGTTTTTTTTTTAATTTTTCGTGTTTTTTTATCAAAAATTATTATAATACCTTAATTATTAAATATCTTTAGACTAAATTGCTTATAATAATTTGTCCCCAATTCGTAAAAAACCTAATTTCTACCATTTAAGTCAGTGTTAATTGCCCACCAAAATTCCATATAGATTGCCGCATATTTTTCGTAGTAGCCATCCTTGTTTATAATCTATAATCGTGTCCAAAAGGGTGCCAAATATTCTGTCTTTAAAAATTTATTTTTTGGTAAATAAGTTACAAGTGATACATCTAATTTTTTCTTTTTAGAGTCTTGAGGTCGCAAAATTTGTCATTTTGGTCAAATTCGGCTATTTTTCGATATAAACCTAAGAAAATAGCCAAATTCATATAAAACTTTGGAAAACGGAAAATATATATGAGATAAGTCCATCATGGGAAATAACCCCAGTATAATTTCCTTATTTTACTAAATGATGTTTAAAAAAAAGGGCATGAGATTAAACTTTGGCCCGGACCGGCACGTAAATCCTTTTTTAAACTTAGGCATGGCGCACCCGGCCGTTTTAAATTTCGGCCAGGCCTGGTCTTTTTTTATGCAGGGGACAACCGGGCCGGCTTTCGGGTCCCACCTTTGATCTAAATATATAGAAAATTGCTGATTAGACTAAATTAACAGAGTTGCAACCTCGAGAATAGCCTTAAAAATTTTAAAATTATGTAATAAAATTTTTAAATAAAAAAAAAATTTTAAAAAATGGTAGTTTCACAACAAAAAGCATTCTATAATTACAAAATTTAAAAACATAATTATATGAATCAAATGAAATTGTTTAGGCTATTTCTATATATATTTGAATTAAAATAAAATTCATAATACTTTTTTTACAACCTTGCCCACCAATCTTGCCTTACATTTTATAGTGTTATTTAAAATGGCGGTATCAATCCAGGTTATATTAAAATCTATAGATACGATATATTATTGAATTTAAATTAAAATATTATTTGAAGTGTGAGTTTAGTGTTTTAAAAATAAAAAATAGTTCAATATTTTTCTGTTTATGAATCTTTTTTGTTTTTTTTTACATAATTTTTCAAATTAATTTTAATGTATATTTAGCTGGACATGGTTTGATTAGTAAAAACGCTAAAAAAATTTAAACATCTTTAAGATGGCACGTCTGGTCCCTGAGTTAGTTCATAACTCACAAAAATTAATTATATTATTAACTAAGAGCTAAAAATGATAAATTTATTATCACACGATGAAGGGTACCATTTTCACATTCTGTATTTTATCGGTAATTTAATAAAAAAAAATCAGGATTGAAAAACCGAAAACTGCAGTTTCGGATGTGCCGAGCCTAATAAAATACAAATACGTCGGGCGGGTCGGAATATCACAGCCCGGTTTAAAATCTAGTTTGAATTGCAAAACAGATATAAAAATTTTTATTTATTATTGGCGTACCCAGGTGTTTTAGTTTCCTTAAACGTTAATATAAAATTTAAACTTAACAATTATATTCAGTTTACACTTCCGGAGAAGCTTGGGGAACTTAATAGGTCACTGAGTATAATGCTCGTAGCGTTTATTGATTCTTTTTCGTCGTGTAAAAAACAGTTTTTGATATTACATATTATAGCGTTGATCCAATTTTTTTAAAGCATAAGTTACATGGGCATTAAAAATCGGTTCTATTTGGTCTCTTACACCGATGATAATAAAGAATTATGTGCTTAGGGTCCCTTGCATACATATTATACAAGTCAACAAATTTTGAGATGGGTTATACAGAGATCACTGCCATCTTAGGGGTTTTCAAATCCGTTTACCGTTTTTACTTATAAATTAGGATGTTAACTCTAAAAATTGAAAATTTTTAAAGTGTCAAAAAAACAAAAAAGAAAAAAAAATATTGATAAAAAGTATTTTGTATTTAAAACAGTCAATGTTAATTTCAAACCTTACATAGTATTTTTAATTAGGTCATAAGGCTGGGGTGCTAAATATATTATATAACACAGGTCAACAAATATCAATGACACAAAAATGATTTTTATGGAAACATAAAAGAATATCCTTATGATGCCCTTATCTCATATAAAATTATCGTTTTACTTAGTTTCTTCCGCCCATATTAAAAATGGCTATTTTGACCGAATTTACATATTTTGCGACCCCTAAAAATAAAAAGTTTCTTTTTTCACATAAAAATCCGTTGTAACTTATATTTATCGTCTCAAAATCTAAGAATAAAATATCTGTATAAAGCTCTCATATCAACATTTAGATTACACAGGTCAACAATATGAGAGTTCTCAGCTAACTACAGATACCAGACCTACTATTTGTGTGGTCCTTAGATAAGTTTTTATTTCCCCAATCAAACTCGGTATTAGTTATATATACAAGCAGAATTTATGCCGACTACTGTTTATTTTTCTTCACTTTATTGTTTGTATATAAGTTCATGCAAAACATTTTGCAGTTCATAAGCCTTTTTATTGTGTGACTACTTTATCGTTCGTTGTATTTTATGTTAATGTTTTTTATAGTGATTTTTTTATATTGTTATTATTATTCAAATGTTGCGTATAATTGTTTTGAGAATTTAATATTAAAAAAAAGGTAGCCAAGGCTTAATATTGATTTTTAGAATATATTAATTAATATAATTTATGCGTCTGCTGAATTTTATGTTTTTTTTTATTTTCAAAAAATAATTTTGTTAGCCAGAGGTTTAGCGTCCAGAATTTTAATTAAAAAATTTAATAATTTAAAAAAATTTAAGTTTTTGGCAAGCATGAGGTGTCTTAAAGTGGTTAAGTCCAACGTTAAACTTAAAAAATTATTTTTTTTTAAAACCCTTTATGTTTTTTTGAGAATCCTGGGTAGTGTGTCTTAAAGAAGATGCGTTCAAGATTAAATTTAAAAATTTAATAATTTTTAAAAATTTGAGTTTTTTGACAAATTTAGGTGGGATGAGTCCGCCAAGGTGTCCAAACTAAATTTTGAAAAAATATCGATGCATCTAAGGTTAATTACAAATTTAAAAATTTTTTTGATTTGATTTTATTGACAAATTTAAGTGGGATGAGTCTGCTAAGGTGTCTAAACTAAATTTTAAAAAAATATCGATGCGTCCAAGGTTAAACATAAAATTTTAATTATTTTTTAATAAATTTTAAGTTTTTCGACACCCGGGGTGTGGGCCTTAAATTAAATGCGTCCAACAACACCTTGGCGAACTCATTCCACTTTAATTTGTCAATCAAATTTTTAACAAAATTATTAAATTTTTAAATTAACCTTGGACGCAACCACTTAATAAGACACACACCCCGGGGTTGTATAAAAAACAAAAAAATTTAATAATAAAATTTTAAGTTTTGCCTTGAACGCATCGATATTTTTTATATATTTAGTGTACATGGCAGACTCATCCCATAAAAAATTGTCAAAAAAAATTTGTTTTTAGGTGTTATTTATTGGAAAATATATCGAGTTACTTATAGGTGAAGGCGATAAATTAGGGAATGACGAAAGGTTGGAAAATGTTGCAGCAACAATTTGAACATGATTACGAGCAGAAACTGCAGATGATGATATATAACTAGAGACATACAATGGCGAGACTGCAACATTAGGAATAGCCATCGTATTAAATATGCAGTTTTCCGTCATCCTCAAGTAAGTTTTAGAAGATAGTGTGGTTAAATCACTGAATAAAAGATTTGGTGCCTGATTTAGTACAGGTTGTATATTTAATCTATTTTTAGTCGCAATAGGGATACACAAAGGACTTACAGCATTGATGCTATGTGTCTGAGACAGCTGCGAAACGATGTTTGTATCTGAAACAAAATAAAAATTTATAAAAAATTAACAACTTAAAAATATGGCATTTATGTTAAATTTGTCCAATTAAGTATCAAATGTATCTGCTTTTTTTTGCAATCAAAAGTTAGATTGGTATTATAATTAATTAATGCCCTAGGGTATCTAGTTTTGCCCTCAATCAATATTTTCATTAAAAACCGATAACACAGGTCTACAAATATCAATGTCAGAAAAAAGAAATTTATAAAAACATACAATCATACATCTCCATGATGGTTTTATCTCATATATATTTTCCATTTTTCGTTCTTCTACCTTTGGCTAATTAGATCCGTCCATATTAAAAATGGGATATTTTGACCAAATTGACATTTTGGGACCTCGAGAATACCCAAAAATAATTCATGATTTTTCTCATATAAAAATCCGTAACTTATATTTATCATCTCAAATAACGAAAAATAAAATTTCTTAGTTAATCAAGCTCATACATCAGCATTTAGATAATATAGAATATTTTGCGTTCAAACTTAAATACGAAACAAAATATTATCGGTTTTTAATAAAAATAATATTTAAGGTTTAAATTTAACAGTTTAGCTGTTGTGAATATGCAAAAAAAAATTCTATTTGTTTTGGTTTTTTTTAAATTATTTATCATTTTTTCTAAAATTTTTAATGTTTAACATACTAATAGAAAACAATAAACGGATTTGAAAATCCCTAATGGCAGGTTTGATCTCTGTAATTAGCTTATAACTCCCAAAATTTTGTTAACCTGTGTAATATATCGTGTTGTAATTAGGCTGGGATGCCAAATGTTCTCTTTTATCTAAATGTTGATATAAGAGCTTGATAAGACTTAAATTTATTTCTCATTATTTGAGATAATAAAAAATATATTTTACAAGTGATAATAATAAGGAAAAAAAGATCTGCCTTATTTTTTCTTTAGGTACGAAGTCGCAAAATCTGTCATTTTGGTCAAAAAGGCCAAATTTAGATATGGACGGAGCAAAATCTCCGAAGGCAAAAAACACAACGAAAAACGGAATCATGGGACCCAATAATTTGAGTGTCAAAAACTTCTTTTTTCTCACATCGATATTTGTCGACCCGTGTTATAAAGCACAGGAGAAAATTAAAATGAATCTTTAAGGACAGGTATATTACCAAGTTGCTAGTTAACTATGCAACGAACAAGGCGAAGCATGGTTAATTTTTAAAGCAAACATTAAATAAACTTAAGACCAGGGCTGGGGAAAAAACTAAATGGGTTTTTTAGTAAGTAGTTTTTTTCCACAAATGCCCACAAACTCGTGAGCATGGCAAAAGAAAAGCCCTTTTTCTTGCTTAAAGAAAAGGGGCATGTTTAAAAAAGCCCCTTTTCTTAAAAAAAACTCCTAGGAGCATAAAGAAAAAATAACCCACCCATCATTATTATAACAAAAAAATCAAAATTTTTCGAAATTATTATAAAGAAAACATAAAAGGGACTTTTTGGGGCTCTTTATAAGAGCCACTTTTTGTGGGGGTTTTTTTTTGCCCTTTTTTTGAATTCTTATTTTGGCCCTTTATTTGTAGCCCCCTTTCTTTTTTTATGTTTTAAGGGGAAAAATGAGCTAAAGTTTGTTGGCTCATTGTTTTCCCAGCACTGCTTAAGACGCAACAAATTTTTAACCTGACTTGGAATAACATTTGCTCAAAATATGTATTAAAGAGTCTGATTCAAAACATTAAAAAGTTTTTTCAACGCGAATATCTTTCTCGATTAAATAGAATGAGTGTTTACTAAACATAAAACAAAAGATCGGTTGCTATGGTTGATTGAAAATAGGATTTTACATGTTTTGTTGTACTGAAAATACGCTCAGCCCTGCCTGCGATTACTTATTGAAAGGGTATAATCAATACTTCTTAGGTCTATGACACTTTACAATAAATTTGCATGACATCAAAGCTCATTAAAAGAAGTTTTTTGTGATTTGGTTCCGTTCAATATTCTTTCCATATTTTAAATTCACTTTTGATGGTATCTAAGCCTCCGAATATATTATACTTCTTTTTCCAATCTATTTCTGAGCTTCTAAAAGAATGTGGACTTATGTAGGTCAAAGTTGTGCTTTTTATGGTCACTAGTGGGTTAAACAAATTTCCCATCATGAATCCATTCAGGATTATAGCTTATTTAAAAAGGTGGAGTATTTAAATTGACAAAATATTTAGGATTCATTATGGGTGAATTAACGAAAAATGGAAAGCACAAGAGTTGTTAGTTGGAAGTAAAGAGTTGGTGGGTCAAATAGGGCGAGAAAAAACAATGTTAATGTATTAACAATTTGTTGATTTGGAGGAAAAAAGTGGGGCAGGAAAAGGAAAAATAAGATATAATAATAATGTATTTAAAAAATGTATTCCAAGTGGTGGGTGCACATAAAGTTCCCAGAATTTCATAATGAACGGTGGGATGGCGTTGAAAAAAGAAGATTATAAAATAAATTCAGATTAGGAAACTATAAAATTAGGATTGTTAACCAGCGAGTGCTAATGTGGGTCCATGCTAGGTTTCATATGAATATCACCATGGATTAGCACAAGGTGTCCTTCATCAAACTAGCAAGTCGTTGTATTACACAAATGGTTAACCAGTCATCAAAATAAAAGTTGTCATTGTTTGAATATACAGTGGTCATACACCATTAGCCTTTTGCCTTTTTAATTCGCGAATGGTAGGGTAAGAAATATGTAATGCGAATGCTATGGTGGGGTCCATACGGACACCAATTTTAAACCCCTATAATTTCAAGAGTTTTAAAGCTATGATCTTTATTTTTTATTATTTTGAAGAGAAATAAGTGCTCTTTAATTATAGACTAATATAAATTATCCTTTAAGAATATTGCAAATTTTATTTGACACAAAGTAGAAAAAAATTTGAAAAATTGAAATTTTTTATTTTTGCATATTACATAAAAAATTCATGTCAATAAATTAAATGTATCAATAATATTAATCAAATCGTGTTTTTACGTCTAGTAAAACCTATTTAGAGAGTTTCATGTAAAAAAATTTTTTGATATAAAAAATTATTTTTGGCTACAGGTCAACAAATATTTATGTCAGAAACGAGATTATTATGAAAACATAAAAGAATGCATCCCCATGATGGCCTAATCTCATATATGTTTTTCGTTTTTCTTAGTTTCTTCCGTCTTTGGCTCCTTAGATCCGTCTATAACGAAAAATGACCTTTTTTGACCATATTGACAGATCTAATATACCCTGTATAGAAAAAATTTAAAAATCTTTTTTGCAAATTAATATCCCTTGTAACTTATATTTTTAATCACAAATAATGGAAAAAAAATTTTATTAATATATCAAGCTCCTACATCGGCATTTAGATAATACAACATTTTTCGCGCCCAAACTTAAATACGACACGATATATGCCGGTTTTTAATAAAAATATTATTTTAAGTTTAAATTTAACGGTTTAACTATTGTAAATATGCAAAAATAAAATTTCAATTTATTTTTTTTTGAATCTTTTTGATTTTTTAACCTTTTTTTCTAAAATTTCAATGTTTATAACCGACTAACTAAGTTTGATTAGGAAAAACGGTAAACGGATTTGATATTCCCTAAGATGGCAGGTTTGATGTCTGTAGTTAACTCATAACTCTCAAAAAATTGTTGACCTCTGTTATTTACCATAAAAACTAGATATTTTAAAAAGAAAAAAAATAATTCATATCATTATCATACAATACCAATATTTTGTATACTTAATAATTAAAATTATTTAAAAAAATAACTAGAATATAAGGTTGCAATTATTTAAATTTAAATTTTGATAAAGGCAATAACATGGTTTCCAACATTGAAATTGAGAGGGTGGGGTCTATATGGACCCCGATTCAATTTCTAAATTCTAAACAATTGTTATTAGACTTAGACAACATTTTAATTACTAGTTTTGTTTATTATGTATTTAAGAAAAAAGTCATAAAAATTGTGCTAATCGCGGGTTAAGTATCGTCATAGAGAGTTTCGATGGATCACTATAAAAATATAGTTGTCAACGTCTAAACAGTTTATTCCGTTGGCGAAATACTGTTTGGACTTGACCTCAACGTCGAATGTCTAATTAATAACGTTGCATATAGTGAACAAATTTTAAATTTAAGAATCTATATGATTATATTAATATGTAACATTCTTTTATAGTTTTAGGCTTATAACACAGGTCAACAATTATTGTTGTCAGAAACGTGAATTTTAAGGAAACATAAAAGAATGCATCCCCACGATGCCCTAATCTCATATATACTTTTTGTTTTTCTAATTTTCTTCCGTCTTTGGCTCCTTAGATCCGTCTATAATGAAAAATGGCCTTTTTAACCAAATAGACAGATCTAAATATACCCTAAAATGGTAAAATTTAAAAATCTTTTTTGCATATAAAAATTCTAACTTAAAATTTTAATCATAAATATTGGAATATAAATTTTATTAATATATCAAGCTCTTACATAAGTACAATATATAATATTTCGCGTCCAAACTTAAATACAACACGATATATTATCGGTTTTTAATAAAAATATTCTTTGAAGTTTGAATTTATCAGTTTAACTATTGTGAATATGTAAATATAAAATTTCAATTTATTTTTGTTTTTAATCTTTTTTGGTTTTTTGACGTTTTTTTTTAATATATAATGTTTGTAACTTACTAACTAAGTTTGATTAGGAAAAACGGTAAACGGTGATCCCTAAGATGGCATGATCTCTGTAGTTAACTCATCTCTCAAAAAATTGTTGACCTGTGTAAAAATAAAAGTTTTCCTGGTCACGTCAATATAAAAAAAATTCTTTAAATATGTTTTTAATATAATATGTGCTGTGTTTCTATAATTATCTCATTTTATTTTTATTTTTTCAATGCATTTTTATAAAACTTGAATATTTTAGAATAAGATTTTTTAATGATATAAGAAAAAAATTTGGTAATTTTTTGTGCTGATTAAATTTATAAGGTTGATATTAAATCTAACTAACAGTTATATTAAATTATCCCCTTTAAGTTACTCGAGCTCGCAAAAAGTTGACTTTTTTTTAAATTTATAATGCCATAATCAAATTCGATCGACGCATTAGTAGGATATCAAGTACAATTAATCCAGGCACGATTCTAGACTGCTTTGGGGGTGGGGGGCTTAAATTTAATTTGGGGGGGGGGGGGGGGGGGGGATTGCCTCCCAAAAGCTTTGCCCCCCCCCCCCCCAAAAAAAATACGTATAAATTTTATTTCTTCCACATAATATAATTAAATCTGCTCCGCCAAAAATATCTAAAAAATATTATTTTAAAAATATTTAATTTTTTTAAAAAGTGTTTTCATTCATCAACACTTCTCATCCGCTAGAGAGATCAAACTAATACAGAAATTATTTCTGTTGTTATTAGATCTATAGAAAAATTTGATTTTACATAAAGCTTTATATTTGTGAAAGTAATTCATAAATCTGATGCCTAAGAAATTTTCTCACTTGTCAACAATCTTTTGTTAGAATATAATTTAGAACCAAAGAACCTGATCGCACAATGCTACGATGGGGCCAACGTAATGTCCGAGGATAAAAGTGATGTTCAAGTGTTTCTAAGCAAAATAGCTGGACACAATATCCCGTATAATCACTGCTTTAACCACCGATTGCAGCTTGTTTTAAAAGATTGTCGTGAAATTTTAAGTGAAGGGAAAGATTTTTTTGATATTTTTTCTTCCCTTCATATATTTTTTTAACATGATGCAATCAAGGAAGTTAGTGAATGCGGGACCATACCCCGGCTGTTGCCCCATCGGTGGTGTGGTCACTACGACGCCTTTGTTTTATTTTAAAATCACATAAAAATATTAAATACTCTTTTGAAAATTAAAAATAAATTTTTTTTATATCTTCAGGTCACAGGACGAAGCGTCGGGGTTTTTTAAACATATTTATAATCATCAATTTATTTTTTTGTATTTATCAATTGAAAAATTATTTTATTTATTAAAAATAATTAATGATCAATTTCAATGCAAAACGATTTATATTTCCAAAACTTTTGATTTAATACACCATTGTTTGTTAGAAATTTAACAATTAGGAAGAAGATTTATTCAAAAACTGTTTTGATATATATAATACTTTTTTAAATGACAATAATTTATTTATGGATAAAACATAAACCAAACCTAAAGATTTTGATGATTATTTATTTTCTACTGATAAGTTTGAGAAAAATTAATGATGAATTATAAAGTATTTATTTTAATATTATTGATGTATTTATTCCTTTTGATAATAGATTTTTTACCGATAATATTTATTTAGAATCTTTAGATTCTTTTTATAAATTTGATTATCCTTTTTTTAGATATAAATAAATTAGAGCCTCTTTTAAAAATAAGTAATATTGATGAAAATTCATTATCTAAAGAAATTGACTTAGCCAAAAAATTTATAATAAGAAAACTTAATAATTACAAAGAATGTGTTACTTAAATTTTTATATGATTACAAAGATGCGTTTCCTAATCTATTTAACATTTATTTGTTATTTGGCTCTTCAACGTCGAGTTGTGAGGCCACATTTTCTTCTTTAAGAAGGATAATAACTTCTAGTAGGCTGGCAAGTAGTGAGTGACCTGCGTAAAGGTGATTTGGTTCTTCTAGGACATGAAAAATCATTAACTGGGGCGTTAAATTTTTATTAATTTTATAATTTAATCAAAACAACCTCTAGCATAAAATTGTTAGATTAATACAATACACTGCTCATAATTAGCTAATTATTGCTTACTATTTTAAGACATGGTTGCAAAAAATTTTTATGCGCATTTAACGTTTATTTTCATGTTTTATTTAATTTTTAATATTAATTACTAATTACATATAACCAGTGTTTTTTCATATATATTCCATATTAGCATACTTATACAATTTGTTTACATGATATATCTTATTTTACTATTCATCTAAAATCCAAAGTTTTATATAATTCATTTTTATTATTCATATATATAATATTTTTATTTTTCATGCGCATATATATAAATGATAAAATTATACTTACAATTAATTTCCAAATCTCATATCTTTTTAAGCAATTGATTTTAGTGAAAACATTCATGTTAAATTCACATATTCATTTTATAAACGCAATCATTTTTTTTTATTTTAAGAATATAATAAATTACTATTAATTTGTTAAAAATAAAAATTTTGAACATGGATTCAATTGTTGTACATGTATATTTTTTGCCATGACCGTTAGCCCCCCCCCCCCCCCCCAAGTGAAAAAGGAATCGGGCCTGAATTAATGATTTAAAATCTCATATGCTGTGTATCAAACTGTAAAATATTTAAAGCTTGGCCAGAATGGATATCATTAAAATTAGTTTTTGAAACTAACAAACTTTATGTTAATGCATAATATTTATATTCCTTGTACAATTTTTGACTAGAATAACCAAGAATTTTGTAAGTATTCATCAAATAGTTTATTGAAAAATTTTAAAATGTATTTAAAAAAAACTAAACAAGTTAGGAAAATTTCAATAAATCCTCAACAAAGATAAGAAAAATCTATGTGTAAAAATCTTTTCAGTTCCAAATGAACTCTTGTAAAATAACCTTTTACGTGAGTTCATATTAAACTGAATAGACGATTTGCCCCCTTTTTAATTATTTATTGTCTTTCTTTTATTGGATCATAAATATTAAAAAATCGTATTTAATTAAAAAAACTAAACAAGTTAGAAAAATTTGAAAGATATAAAAATTGTTAACAAAGTTACCTAAGAAAACCCTTATCTAAAAAAGTACTCTACATTGTAAAGCGTTTTTTAGTATTTGGTGTAAAAAATGAACTCGTGTAAAAACCATGTTTGGTGTAAAAAGAACACCGTCGTTTTACACGTGATATTTAACACTAAAAAAACCTGTCCTTAAAGAGATTAGCCAATACTTATTAATGTATGCAACACTAATGCAGGAGGACATAAATACATTATGATATTTCCAACTTTTAGTTGATCAGTTTTAATGGTTGGAAAAAGCATCAATTTATAAATTTTTAAGTATCGATTAGAGTTCATATTTAGCCATGAGCCGGTCTGCCTGACATATTTCACAAATTAGCCGCCCAAACCTGCAAGGCCCAAAAATTTTTACTTTTCGGCCCGAGCCAAATTTACAAATACGGCCCGAAAATTTCATGTTGCATATAAATTCTTTGCTGAAAATTGTAAATCAAATACCGTATTACATAATACCCTGTATCGTGTAATAATAAATTTGTACATTATAGGCCTTACTAGCTGAGTAAAAATAATGAGGCAAAAATTAAATTGAAAAAATGGGCCTGGCCCAAGACTGGTTTTTCTAATTAACAAGCCGGCAACAAACAAATTTAGTTTGAATATAATTTTATAATTTATTTTGAGTAAACTATTAAATTTATAATTAACATATAATACCTTAAATCTTAAAGGTACCGCACACCCCGCGTCATACCAATAATGAGCATTAGAAGTGTTGTTTTTTGATTGGATAAAAGGCGAAGTATAAACAGTAAAAAATAAATAAAACCTTGATGACGAAAAGAGATAGAAGGTGTATCGAGCGAGACTTTTATATTTAGCAGAGGTTCAAGGTTTTTTGAATGCCCAATATTAGATGTCTCATTAAGAGCCAAATCAAATAAATTGCGGTATAAGCGTGCTTGCAATGTCCCAGTGTAAGAGGAATAAAATTTAAAATTTTCGCTGGAGTCCTTCTAAATATATAAAATTATAAGTGCTGAAAAAAGCAATTTTAAGGGGCCAAAAATTTGAGAGTCTATTATTTGGTCATCAATTTTCCGAAATGTTAGGGCTTGAATATTATGATTTTATATCAAGGTCAGTCGAAGAGTCAAACGACCATTAGCAAAAACTTCACAGGAGCTCTAACAAGAATGCGAATAAGCAGAACTTATAAATAAAATAATAAAAAATTCTTTTAAACTTGATTGGAACCATAAAAAAAATTCAATACTTAACGGCTATATCAATTTTTAATGCATATGCTAACAATCACTACATCTGTAAATATTCCACCCATGTGTAGGTATTTTGAGATTCTAAACTTTTCAAACATTATTCGGTGCTAGATAACAGTTTAAAAAAATTATAAACAAAGGTAAATATTTATATTAATTTTTCTCTAATTAAAAAAAATTTCACACAACAAAAAAATACCTGATTTTGCGAGTTCTTGGTGTCTTATTTTTACGTTGACCGGTTTTAAAAGGTCAAAAGCTTTTATTATTTTTACAAAGGGCAAAAATTCTAGTTTTTGCAAGGCCAAAGTAATTACAAATACTAATTTTTTGTAAAATAAAGCAAAACATGCTGTTTTATTGAATTTTATATATATATTGCTTATTATTGCCAAAACATAAAAAAAATATTAAAATTTTATAAAGGAATTTGACTGGCAAAAATATTTTTTAACATAGCAAAATCAAAAAGCCCAAAAGAAATATTTAAAATAAAATAAATAAAATCTCGTATATTTAATAGTTTCACGTATTAAATTTTTTCTATGAGATTTCATAAACAGCTAAAAAGAGGGCACAAATTTATAACCAGTATAGTTCAAATTAGGGCTCGGAAAGTTGCTTTTGTTGGTTTTTTAGCAAGGTTATTTTCATTTTTTATCTCAAATTTGTTTATGCCTAGACAACTATTTTCTTTTTTGTTACATATTTTGTTTTTATATATTAGATTACATTTTTCACATCATAGGCTAATATTTAATTACTCTGTAAAAAAAAATAAAAAAAATATGATTATTTTAACGTCTAGGGGACCGGTAAACAAAACCTAGTATTTGGTTAATGTAATGAATGTTTTATTTATAAAAAGCCGCAACTACATAAACATTCGCAAAAACATATATGGTGCAGATGTAACAAATATCAATTACAGAGAAATGATTTTCATAAAAAAATATTAGAATACATCCTCATGATATTATCTCATATATAGTTCCCTTTTTCTTAGTTTCTTACAAATAAAATTTTTTAGTATATCAAGCTTTTCCACCATCTTTTAAAACAGAATATTTCGCGTCCAAACTTAACTAAGAGATTATATATTAACGGTTTTTTATAAAAATATTATTTTTAGTTTGAATTTAACAGTTAAACTGTTGTAAATATGCAAAAAAAAACAATTAATTATTGTTTTCGAATCTTTTTGTTTTTTTTTTACTTTTTTATTTAATTTTTAATTTTTATACCTGACTAACTAAATTTGATTAAAAAAAACGGTAAAAGGAATTGAAAATTTTTATAACAGGTTGGATCTCCGTAGTTAACTCACCTCAAAAATGTGTTGACCTGTGTAAATCATTTAATAACAGCGCTGGGTTACAAGAATTTATAAAGGTTATAAAGTCGGCAAATAAATCTACAATGTGGCCTAATCTATGTGTTTATTTGTCATTGGAACAGGGGTTCTGGGGAATTTTTAATAAATGGCGAAAATGAATGATTTACCTTATAACTCCTTGAACAGAATAAAAAAAATCTGTATTGAAGTAAAGTCTGACTTCAATTTGAAATAAAAAAATATTTAAAAATCTAAATCACGGGCACATGTTAAATCCCATTTAATTCAGCAGGGCCTGCTATACGGAGTGGCAAAGCACAAAAATAAAAGCCGTGCCCCTAATAGGGAAAAAGGTTTTGACAAAACTCCTATACCACAAGGATTTTTTTATAGCTTGCTTAGTTTGATATAAATCAACGAATTTGAAAATCCGTAATGGCTAGACTGGTCTCTAAAGTTAGCTCCTACTAAAAAATTTCTCTTTGTTACATTAGTCTTTTTCTATCAATCTAAAAATGCTTGTTTGAAAGACCTTTCATAGTAGCAAATAAATTTTGTTTAAACAGGCTTAATCATAAGAGCTTTGAAGATGTTGCTTTTTGTTTTCTAACAAAAAAAAGTGCATTTGTGCATTGTGAAAAGAAGACGCTATAATTTCTTAAAATTTATTATGACTACTTAGTTTTTTTAAATATTTAACAACACTTATTCGGCACTTTATTCCTCAAAAAACTTTCTTCGGGCAAATATACCCTATTCACATATATTGCCCTTAAATGTTACATCCTATATTAAAAGCTATCTAATATTTCTTTAAAATCCGTCATAGCCATAAAAAAAATTTTACACACCAGAGATATTCAAAATCTTTGCACAAATAAAATGTTTGTGCCTAAAAAATAATTATAATAAATACATTAAACACAATTAGTTCAAATCATCTATTTTTGTATTGCAGTTATAATTTAAGCATTAAATAAAAAAAAAGTTTTTGTTTTTGCCATGACATTTCTATTTTTGTATTTGATTTGCCAAGAAGTTTTCTTCGATTTAGATTTAGTGTTTTGGTTTATGAATAACTTCAAGTTTTTGGCAAAAAAAAATCCTCCAGTTTTTGACAAACTTTAATTTATTGTTTTTGAAAAGCATATGTTTCCAAATAGCCGCAATATGAATTCATAATAACTAAAAATTAAATACTTGAATAGCATATAAAATATATATTTCAGTAGGCCCTTTAAGAGACATATACAAGCGGGAAATAGTCATATCAAGAATATCTTTTGATTCTTTGGCATTGAGGTCAACAGCATCGCAAGGACGAAGGCTAAATCTGAGGCTTAAAGGCATGAAATTATAACATGGCGTAACTTCCTCATGCTGCTTTATCGTATTTTCAATTATTTGAGATTTTCCAATTAGAGTCGATTCCCGTTCATATGTCTAAAGCAATAAATAAAAATATTTGCAGAACTGAATAGTGCATAAAAATTGGGTTTGTTTATAAGTAGGAAAAATGACCAAATTGTATGTAAAAATATAATATATCATTTCAAGATTTATTAATACTTATATACACTACCTAGCACGGTCATTTAAAGATAATAAGTTAAATATCAAAATTAAAAGCCCTTTAATTAAACAAAAGTTAGTTTAAATATACCCATAAGCCAGTTAAATTTAACTAATTGTAATTTACATTACACCTTTTTTAATTCGGTATTTTTAAATTATTTTTTAAGCATGAAGAGATTAAATTATAATAATTGTTGTAAATACCTGTATATTCGCATATAAAATGTTAGGTTTTTACAAATTTGCAAACATGTCTATAATTTTGTGGGATAAACAATACGTTTTAAATTCAAAGCTTACAATATTCTTAAAATTTAACTGATAAAAAAATAATTAAAAAATTTTAAAATATTTGTAAGATTTTTATATTTAGTGAAAAAGCTTATATTTCTATCACTGGCTTCGACATTAATTTTAGTTGATATTTTCGATAAAAAAAATAAAAAAGAAGTACATATATTAAAAAAAACAGCTGAATTGCTAAAAACCATAAAAATTTTATGGTAAATTAGTGATATATAAATTTTCATAGTCGTGAAAGTCATTTAGATATGAATTCAAAATAAATATACCGTTGATTATAGTTTGAGAGTGCTACACAACACTCGATAATATATAATCTGACCTAATATAGTTAAATTTTTCTTTATACCCTATCATTAGGATCTTTTAACATTGATAAAAATTGACACTTTTGATTTCAATTAGGTGATAATTTAAATTTATTATAAAAAAAATTATGTAAAATTATCGTTTTGCATCAAAACCACCAATTACAAATGAAAAACAAAGGGGCCGTTTTGATTGCTAATTTGGGGTTATGAACGTCGCCGCATAGCAATTTCAATGCTCCTCACCAAAAAAAAATGCTTAATAAGCAACATTATAATGTTAAAAAATTAGGATATTCGCATTTTATTTTTTTCTTTTATCAGACAGGTCAACAAATTTTAGAGAATTATGAGCTAACTACGAAGATCAAACCTGCCATCTTAGTGATTTTCAAATCCGTTTACCGTTTTTTCTAATCAAACCTAGTTAGTCAGCTGTAGACATTAAAAATTTTAGAAAAAATGAAATAAATTGAATTTTTTTTTGCATATTTACAACAGCTAAACTGTAAAATCAAGCTTCAAATATTTTATCAAAAACCGATAATATATCGTGTCGTATTTAAGTTTGGACGCAAAATATTTTGTTTACTAAATGCTGATGAAAGAGCTTGATAAAAAAAATTTATTTCTCATTATTTGATATGATAAATATAAGTTACAAGGGATTTTTTTATGAAAAAAGGTAGGGTAATCTCGATCTGTCCATTCTGTCAAAAAAGGCCATTTTTTTGATATGGACGGATGTAAGGAGCCAAGGCCGGAAGAAACTAAGAAAAACGAAATATATATACGAGATAGGGCCATCATGGGGATTAATTCTTTTATGTTTTCAAAAAATTTACGGTTGTGCCATTGATATTTGTTGACCTGTGTTATTAAATTTAAAATCATAGGGCCTTCAGATTTTAGGTGTCTACAACCTTTAAGTTGGTTTTTAGAAAGTGTACAATAAAAATTGATCATTTTTTGAATGACAAAAGTGTAAGTGTAGTTTAGCCGTTATGAATCTTAAAACATTTAGCTTAACATTTTTTCTGGATTGGTGTTATATAATGGTCCCTAATTACAATAGTGTATGGCTGGTGATGTTTTGTGTTAGCACTGATTATAGTAAAATAATTTTTTTGGTATTTAGGACCCTAACTTTTTCTCCACAAGCCATCACTTAATTTGTTTTATTTAGACCTCTGATAATATGGCCAGGAAGGGTGTTATTAATGTTAAAAGTTTGAGATTTGATATTGACCGGATGGTTTTTTAAGTATATGAATTTTCTGTTTTTTTATCAGGAGCAGTCGGAAAAGTTTCTTTAAACACTATTTTGTTTTATTTAAACTCTTGGTAGTATGGCACGTAAGGGCTAATCTTGAAGTCATATAATTCGGTAATTTTTTATTGACCGGATGTTTTTCTCAAGCTCTTTTTAATTTCTCCCACAATCTGTTAATGACTTATTTTTATTTCTTTGAAAAAATACATATAAGGCGGGATCGTCTGTGGGATTATTATTTTTAATTTTATTAATTCACTTTTATAAATTTTAATATGATTTATTTTATACACAGGTCAACAAATATCAATGTTACAAAAAATTTATGATAACAAAGCATGCATCCAAATGATGGCCTTATCTCATATATAGTTTCAGTATTTCTTAGTTTCCGCCTTAGGCCCCTTAGATCCGTCCATATCGAAAAAAATTTTTTAACAGATTTCGCGACCTTGAAAATACACTAAAAATAAATATTTAAATATTTTTTTATTATAAAATGTAACTTATATTTATCATCTCAAATAATGAGAAATATAAATTTTTAGCATATTAAGATCTTACATCAGCATTTAGATAATAAAAAAAATTTCACGTCCAAGCTTATACGGCACGATATTATCTTATAAATAAAAATATTCTTTGGTGTTTGAATTTAACAGTTTAGCTGTTGTGAATATGCAAAAAAAATTTAATTTTTGTATTTGAATCTTTTTTTTTTGACATTTTTTCTAAAATTTTCAATGTTTATAGCTGGCTTATTAAGTTTGGTTAAAAAAAACGGTAAACGGATGTGAAAATTCCTAAGATGGCAGCTTTTATATCTGTAGTTAGCTCATAATTCTCAAAAATTTGTTGACCTGTGTAATACGGTTGATTCTCATTAAACAATTCTATCATCACTACATATCCATTAGTATATACTTTTTAGATTTAAACTATGCTTATTCTAGTAGCTATTTGCAAATAAAGAAATCTAACCCTAAAAGTAACCCTAATTTATCTGATAATATTACATAAAATAAAATTTGTCTAATTACACAGGTCAACAAATTTTTGAGAGTTATAAGTTAATTACGGAGATCAAATCTGCCATTTTGGGAATTTTCAAATCCGTTTACCGTTTTTTTCAAACTTAGTTAGCTATAAACAGTGAATAAAAAGAATGCCAAAAATACAAAGATTCAAAAACAAAAATAATATTTTTTTGCATATTTACAACAGCTAAAATGTTAAATTAAAACATTTAAAACTTTTATTAAAAACCGATAATATATCGTGTCGTATTTGTTTATGAATAGAATGTTCGATTATTCTATTTTTTGACTAAGTTCTATTAATATATTATTATTATTAGTGTATTTTTAAATTTCTTTAGTTAAATAAATTATTATTATCTTTATCCTTTTTTTATAATTTCACCATTTTTTGGTCCTTCTGAGGCCGAATATAGTCTTTTTATACATCGGATTTGTGCTCCTCTTACAAGGGACCAAATCAAATGCGTGCGGCACTCTCTCGATTCGGAAATTTCGTGACGGTATGTCAAAACGACGCAAACGATACTAATCTGAAAAACCTAAAGCTACGTCGAGCAAGAATCGAATATTTGTTCACCGAATTCGAAGAATTACAAGCCAAATTAGAATCGGAAGGTAAGGAGAATGATGATAAGGTAATAGAGGAGGTCGAGAATCAATACTTTGAGTTAATGGTTCAGACCGATGAATTATTACAACCGCAATCTGAGGTAGCATCTTATTCCGAACAGCGAATACGTCTTCCTAAGATTCAACTTCCAACATTCTCTGGATCGTATGATGACTGGTATAACTTCTACGATAAGTTCAACTTATTAATTCATTCACAGAATATTACAGGTATTGAAAAGTTGAATTACCTCAAAGCGTCTGTCAAGGGAAGCGCAGCGGAAGTTTTCCAATCGCTCGAAATCTCGGAAGCAAACTACCAAAAAGCGTGGAATGCTCTCAAAGAGAGATACGACAACAAACGACTTATATTGCAAAAACACTTAGATGCAATACTCGATCTTCCAGTGATGCATGAGGAAAACTATCAACTATTAAAACAATTCGTAGACGGACTGAACAAACATACGAAAGCGATAGAAGCCATGAAGCGGCCAGTAGAACACTGGGACGACATCTTGGTACATACGGTCTCCAAGAAACTAGATTCAGTCACGATCAAGGCGTGGGAAACATCGTTAGCGAAAGCTGAAATTCCCACCCAAAAGCAATTTGTTGAATTTCTCAAACGCCGTTGCCAAATTCTTAAAGCCACTTATATTGCAGAGGTAGACAATCGCAATAATACAGTCCACAGCTCAACATCTGAACCAACATCGATGCAGGACATTCAAAACATAAACAGATGCAATTCACGGAAATCACCGGGGAATCGCGAACAAGCCGTCATTGATGAACGGCCAATCGCAAAGGTAGCGATCGTTGCCGACTTGAAGCAGATGTGTCGGCAAATTCTTATGCACCAGTCGCATTGCCAATTACAGCGGATTTTTGGGAAAGAGAATCCGTCAGAAAAAGTAGTTTCTGTTTATTTAAAGACAGTTACATACGGTACTTCTTCAGCGCCCGATTTAGCGGTCAAAACTCTGAAACAGCTTGCTCATGAAAAGGTTAAAGAATTCTCTATCGGTTCAAAAATCGCTCTGAGAGATTTGTACATTGATGATCTCTTAACAGGGGCCGATACGGTATCTGAATCTGTCGAAGTCATACGGCGGATTAAAACTATGCCAAACCATGAGGGTTTCACTCTACGCAAATGGAAGACGAACGATTGTGGGTTACTTCACGATACTGCAGTAAATCTGACGAAACAAAGCTCTATCTCCATGAGCGACGATCAGAACGATACCTGCGTATTCGGTATTAGATCTAACACAATCTTTCTAGCAACGAAACGTAAAATATCATCGACCATTGCCCGAGTTTTCGACTCGCTTGGATTGGTAGGACCCATCACGGTCCAAACTAAAATGATGCCGAAATTATGGGTCTTAAAATGGGATTGGGGTGATCCCATACACAATATCACTGCTAAGGATTGGTTCCAACTTACGAGTCAATTGTTGCATTTTAATGCGATCACAATTCCGCGACTCACAACCAATCATCTTAGCCCACCATGCATGGAGATTCACGCATTTTCGGATTCCAGTGAGAAGGCATATGGAACTGCAATTTATTTGGTCAGTCTCAAAGGATCTAGTCGCCACGTTCAAATTTGTTCAAAATCTTGTGTGGCACTTTTAGAGGTCGTTTCCATTCCCAGACCTGAATTGCGCGGGGCATTAATTTTGACAAGATTGCTCTCAACAACTATACTAACAATCCCAATAGATTTCGATTGTATATTATGTTGGTCTGAATCCACAATCGTTTTAGCCTGCATCGCAGCCTTAACACGTTGGAAGACTTTTGTAATCGAGTGTCTGAGATTCAACACCTTGAAAGAATGGAAGTGGGCACATATATCGTCCCGAGACAACAGTGCGGATTTGTTGCCTAGAGGCTGCTCTTTGAGCGAATTGGATAAAACTTTGTGGTGGAATGGTCCAGAATTTTTAGTCTCATCACCTAAGTCATTCCAAGATTCATCTTTTTGCGTGCCCAGTGACATTCCCGAAAGAAGGAATATAGGCGAATCTATAACATTGCTTCAAACTCATCCTAAGCATAAAACGATAACCATGATTACATCTGTAGATAATTCATTTTTTTACGGTACTCAAAATTTGATCGTTACTAAAGGTGATTGCTTATTGCTTACGCTTCAGGCACAACACCTCTTCGAAGGAAAAACGGTGTGGAAATTTATCAGCGCTTGAATTATTTAATGCCCGCATCGTAATCGCTAAACAGATACAGGCCACATGTTTTCCTAGTGAAATCAAAGATTTATTAAAGGGCCAGCCAATCTCCAAGCAGAGCAGATTATCATCCTTGAGCCCATTTTTAGAAGACGGGGTTGTGCGTGTTGGAGGACGACTTCGTCACTCCGCCTTATCATACGAACAGAAACACCCTATAGTTCTCCCTAACCATCATCCTGTCACAAAAATTATCATCAAATATTTCCACGAGAAAAATCTACACAGTGGCGTGCAGAATACTCTAGCAGCAATTCGCACCCAATTTTGGCCACTTAACGCAACCAGCAGTGTCAAGGGAGTTATCCGTGAATGCATTCCTTGTTTCAAGGCAAATCCCAAGTTTGAATTACCAATGATGGGAGAATTGCCTACTGATCGCGTTAATGTTCTTCCCCCGTTCGCCTCTACCGGCGTCGATTACTTTGGTCCTATTGTAATGAAGGAGGGCACACGAAGAAAATACCGGCAAATCAAGGGTTATGGAGCTATATTTGTCTGTTTCACTACAAAGGCCGTGCATTTGGAATTAGCGTCGGATTTGTCCACTCAGGCTTTTTTGAATGCTTTGAAGCGCTTTATGTCTCGAAGGGGCAAACCCATTAACATCTATTCCGACAACGGTACCAATTTCATTGGGGCCAACAAGGAACTCCAGCGACTCTTGCAAGGTTCTCTAAAACATATACAAGAATGTGCTGCAGAAACTTTAGCTCTCGAGAGCATCCAGTGGCATTTCATACCTTCTCGTGCGCCACATTTTGGCGGATTATGGGAAGCTGCTGTGAAATCAACCAAACACCATCTTAAAAGAATAATCGGTGCGACCCCCTTAACATTAGAAGAAGCAATTACATTGTTAACCCAAATCGAAGCAATTCTTAATTCTCGGCCCTTGACTCCGATGTCAAATGACCCTAACGATTTGAGCATGCTGACACCGGGTCATTTTTTGATCGGACGTCCAATAACCTCCTCACTGGAGCCAAATCTGACGGAGATCCCCATCTCTCACTTGACGCGATGGCAGCATATCGAAATGATGCGTTGCCACTTTTGGTCTCGATGGTCGCGCGAATATTTAACGCATCTAAAACGACGAAACAAATGGAAAGGGGCATCTACCAATTTAAAACTAGGTCAACTTGTACTAGTTGCCGAAGACAACTTACCCCCTTTGTTGTGGAAAACCGGTCGAGTTATTAACTTACACCCAGGCAAGGATTCGATAATTCGCGTTGCCACAATAACTTGCGCTAACGGTACCTACAAGAGGCCAGTGATCAAATTATGTCCCTTCCCAATTACAGCTGAACGTGATTTATTGGAAGATTAGTTCTTCCAATCCCGGGGAGTATGTTTATGAATAGAATGTTCGATTATTCTATTTTTTGACTAAGTTCTATTAATATATTATTATTATTAGTGTATTTTTAAATTTCTTTAGTTAAATAAATTATTATTATCTTTATCCTTTTTTTATAATTTCACCATTAATAAAATTTGTCTAATTACACAGGTCAACAAATTTTTGAGAGTTATAAGTTAATTACGGAGATCAAATCTGCCATTTTGGGAATTTTCAAATCCGTTTACCGTTTTTTTCAAACTTAGTTAGCTATAAACAGTGAATAAAAAGAATACCAAAATACAAAGATTCAAAAACAAAAATAATATTTTTTTGCATATTTACAACAGCTAAAATGTTAAATTAAAACATTTAAAACTTTTATTAAAAACCGATAATATATCGTGTCGTATTTAAGTTTGGACGCATATTTTATATTATCTAAATGCTGATGTAAAAGCTTGATATAATAAAAAAAATTATATCTTATTATTTGATTTGATAAATACAGGTTACAAAAAAATTTTATATGAAATAAAAAGATTCTTAAATTTTTTCTTCATAGGGTATTCTCGAAAAAAGCCATTTTTTCAATATGGACGGATGTAAGGAGCCAAGGCCGGAAGAAATTAAGAAAAACGAAATATATATATGAGATAATCATGGGGATAAATTCTATTATGTTATCATAAAACGGTTGTGCCATTGATATATGTTGATCTGTGTTATTAAATATGAGTTTTCACCGTCCCTATATTAAAAAAATTGAAAACAAATAATTAAGTTAATTGGTAAGCAATATAGAAAAAATGAATGATTTTAAATCTCAGAAACTAGATATTAATTAAGCGGTTAACTCTTTAATTAAAAAAACATTATACAGCTCTATTAAAATATGTTGCTCAAAAATTGGCCACAAAATAAGATTACGGCATCCCCTGACGGGTTTGTGGTCTCTTTCAAGAGTTGTAGGGCAAGAGGAGCATTGTTTTAACAGGTGAATGACTCTGACCCTTTTGCCAGGGCTGTAGAGCCTGCAAGCTGTAATATTTTGGAGAATGGGGCACCATTTCAAAGGAAAATTATGGTATTGGCGGAGGAAGGCACTTAGTCGTATTGATTCCAGGGTTTAAGGATGTGGCGGCAAATCAATTTTAATGCTCCCTAACAAAAAGAGATTACTAAGATCCCAAGGATCCAATCAACTGTAATTAAAAAATATTTTGTGATCGAAACAAATATATAGTTGAAATAGATAACGAGGATTGTGAACATTTTATTATAAAAAGTAATAAATTAGAGCCCGCAACTAATATGGCACAACAACTTTAAAACAATAGGGGGATCACAGATTTATTGTCTTATTGAATTGTATGCAAGGTAGAGTTGAGCCGGGGCCGTGATATTCTGGGACGTATTTTAAACTTAGGCATGGCCCGGCCTAAGATTTGGTTTTACATTTTAGGCGGTTTTTCATTTAATACCGGCCCGATCTGGCTCAGCCATTTCCAAAACGGCCCGGAAATTTATATTGCACGCTATTAATTTTTTGCTTTAAAAATACACTGGACAACAAAAAAAACAACATAAACGATTTTTTGAGGGTTTTGTAGAGAATTTTCTTGCAATAATGATCCCGGGTTTAGTTTTTTTTCCAATGCCTCCAATTTTTTTAAACCGCGTCAAAAGTTCAGAAAAAAATTCACAAAATTTCTTTAACTATGAATTTTTTACAAAATCTATTGGCATATTTAGATTCCTTATAAAAAACATATCTAAAAAAGGTTATTACCTAAAATTATTAGTAATTTACTTTCAAGTTATTTTGGATAAAAAATGGATTAATGACGAAAAGCACTAATTTTATAAAAATTAAAAAATAAAATATTTTAAAAAAATATAAACCCCTTACGTTAATAATGAATGTTTCCGTTATCTAATTATATTTTTAAACTTTTGTTACTAGCCATAGGTTTTATGATATAGAAGCCCAAAATACCCCAAAAATGCAAAATCTCAACTTTGACACCGAATAACTAAAAATCTGAGGCATTGGCTAAAATTCTAATTTCATATTCGTGATCAGTGCCAAAAACTTGACCAAAACCCATAGTTGCCATAAATGATGCTTAAGGTCGTCCAAATTTTGTTATCCAGTGTTATCAATAAAGTTTAAAAATAATACCTATTGCAGAATAATAAAATTTATCATTTTTAGTTCTTGCTCAAAATAGTTTATAAAGGCAGTTAGATATAAAAAATCAGCCCTTAATTCTTTTTTCTAATTCAGGCCCATCGTTTTTCGGGCCAGCACCGGACCTGGCGGGCTTTCAGGTCCCAATTTCGATCTCTAATGCAAATTAGTTTTAGAACATCATAAAATTTTTTATTTACTTTATTAGAACTTTTGGGGAAGAGAAAAGTAAATAATCAATATATTGTTGATTGTGGAACTATTTGAGATAAATTATTTAGCTTTTATCTAGCGGACATTAAATATTTTAGTGCAAAAGCTTTACAAGGCTCTGAAATAAAATATCTATGGCATTGCCTAAATATTTAGGAATAGCCATTAGAAGAATCTTCCAAAATGAGTGAAAACTTTCTTATGTGAAAAATTCCCTAAAAAATTAAAAAACACGACATCAACTCATCTCTAGAGAGTTTGATAGAAATAATGAGCTGTAAAATGCCTAGAGCAAAAGCAAGTGGAAATAGTAATGGCATTTTTGACAATAAAAAGTATTGAAAAAAAACTCATTTTTCTAGGTCTGGTAAGAATTTTAATATAAAAAGGATTTTAAATCCTTTCTAGGTATTCTGGAAGTCGCAAAATTAATCAATTTGGTAAAATATAGTCATTTTTTGATATGTACCTAAGAAAATAGCCGGAAGCTGGAAAAACTTCTGAAAAAAAAATTTATAATATAAGGCCGTCATGGGTATTTCGCCTGAGTTAGATATTTTTCTTTTTTCACTCAGTGACTTTTGTCGACCTGTGTAAAATACTCTTTTTAACATTCTCTTCTAATGTATTGTTTTTGCAATTAATTTTTAAAAATAACTCAAATAAAATTCTAATCGTCCAGTTAAGTTTTTAAAAATGATTTAAAAATATTCTCAAAAATATTTTATATACTCTGTGCAAGCACAGCGATGTAGATGAAATATTTTTATAGCTAAAATATAAATTTAAAGTTGAGGTCATAATAAAAATTTTTGCTACTTTTTCGTGGGTGTGTTATGAGAAGTCTAGCGAAAAAAAAAATAAGCTAGCGCTAAAAATTTGTAAACCTTTGTAATATTTTAAAAGAACAATTGTAAAAAACACTTTTATAGCCATAAGTTCATCCGATGATTACTTAACCAAAGTCTGTTATTATTATGCTAGAAACATACAGATTTTAGAGCTAGAATTACAAGTTAATTCTCAACTAGAGCTAGAAAAAGCTCATTTTGTGGCTACACCCAATTTGTTTTTCAAAAAACAAACAAAGGATTAGAAAGCTCATAAAAAGAGATACAAAATTAAGCCAAATGTCTGATTTTGAAATAGTTTTTGCTTAAAGCTTGAACCTTATTTTAACACAAAAATAGCCCAAATGGACCTTTACGCTCTATTTTCAAGTATTTCGTAATAAATTTTGAGAATGTAATCATTTAATACCATCAGCTATTTTTTTCTACCCATATAATCAATTCCTGCTTAAATCAGAATTCTAGATCGTAACAAGGCAATAAAAAAAATAGAAACAAAAAAATTGTTACGAAAAAAATATATATATAAAATATACATGTTTGGAAGTTAAAAGACTCCATCTTTTAGCAAGCATATCAGCGATTTCCTGAAGTTTTGAGTTATGGTGAACTTTTAATTTTATTCTAGGATTAAACGAAAGACTCTGAACGAACGTCCACTCACTGCTAGATTTAGGGTACATTAGGATGGGTATAAGGTTTGGTATGCGAAATTGTGAGGTTTTTTGCATTTTGTTATTGAGATTACACGTGTCTTCTTTTACATTCCAAAGTACATTTTCAATAATTGGTTCGCCAATAAATTGTAGTTCATTTATTAAATCTTTGTTAGACTCTAATGGTATTGAAGTAAAATTGACATCTATTGGGTCATTTGTTGCAGCTAAAAATAAAGTTAAATTAGCTACACTGGTTACTTAAAAAGCAAAAATATTAAATGTATTCAGATTAGTGTTCTCAATCGGAACCCGACCCATCCGGCCCGGTGCCCAGGCCCAAATATAAAATACTAGTCGGGCGGGCCAGGCCATTTCGGACTCGGGCCGGACCCTGCCGGGCCGTGCTTATATTCAATTTTTTGCGTTATAATTTTTGCTAAAGATAGTTAGATAAGTAGAATTTTGAACAGAAAAATGAAAATGATTAGTGAGTATGTACGAGACGGAGTGATTCGCCAAATTCGGTCTCAGCTTAATTTGACAGATATAAACTCTTTAACTTTTGAAGGAGGTAGGTGGAAAGATGACGATATTAGAACTGAGGACGATATTACAACTTATATAAACCTCCCACCACAAGACGTAGAGGTCAACAAGTATCAATGTCAAAAACGTGAATTTTATACATAGAAGAATGCATCCCCATGATGGCCTGATCTCATATGTATTTTTCGTTTTTCTTAGTTTCTTCCGTCTTTGGCTCTTTAGATCCGTCTATAACGAAAAATGGCCTTTTTGACCAAATGGACAGATCTAAATATACCTTGAAAAGAAAAGATTTAAAAATTTTTTTTGCATTTTAAAATCCCTTGTAGATTATATTTTTAATCACAGATAATGAAAAATAAATTTTATTAATATATCAAGCTATTACATCGGCATTTAGTGGATACAAAATATTTCGCGTCCAAACTTAAATACGACACGATATATTACACTGGACAACAAAAAACAACAACATAAACGATTTTTTGAGGGTTTGTAGAGATTTTTTTTGCGATAACGATCCCGGGTTTAGATTTTTTTCCAATGCCTCCAATTTTTTTTAAACCGCGTCCAAAGTGCAGAAAAAAATTTACAAAATTTCTTTTACTATTAATTCTACAAAAAATCAATTCGCATATTCAGATTCCTTATAAAAAACATATCTAAAAAAGGTTATTACATAAAACTTTTAGCAATTTACTTTCAAGTTATTTAGGATCAAAAAACGGAATTTATGACGAAAACCACTAATTTTACAAAAATAAAAAAAAATTAAATATTTAAAAAAAATTTAAACCCCTTACTAATAATGAATGTTTTCGTTAATTAAATATATTTTTAAACTTTTGTTACTACCCATAAGTTTTATGATATAAAAGCCCCCCCCCCCCCCCCAAATTGAAAAATCTCAACTTTGACACCGAATAACTAAAAAACTGAGGCATTGGCTAAAAATTCTGATTTTATATTCGTGATCAGCGCCAAAAACTTGACCATAAACCATAGTTGCCATAAATGATGCGGGTCGTCCAAATTTTGTTGTCCAGTGTTATCAGTTTTTGATGAAAATATTATTTGAAGTTTGAATTTAAAAGTTTAAATATTGTGAATATGCAAAAATAAAATTTCAATTTATATTTTAGTTTTTTGACCTTTTTTCTAAAATTTTCAATATTTATAACTGACTAACTAAGTTTGATAATATTTATAACTGACTAACTAAGTTTGATTAAGAAAAACGGTAAACGGATTTGATATTCCCTAAGATGGCAGGTTTGATCTCTGTAGTTAACTCATAACTCTCAAAAAATTGTTGACCTGTGTAATAAAACTCTTTTGCAGTGGTGGGAAATAAAAAACTTTTACATAAATTCAATTTTTATGCAACCAAAATCTTTGCCACTCCTGCGAGCTCCTGCACTGCAGAACGTACCTTTTAAAACATCCGGTCAAATATTTACCAAACCTTGAAAAGAAAAGATTTATAAATTTTTTTTGCATTTTAAAATCCCTTGTAGATTATATTTTTAATCACAGATAATGAAAAATAAATTTTATTAATATATCAAGCTATTACATCGGCATTTAGTGGATACAAAATATTTCGCGTCCAAACTTAAATTCGACACGATATATTACACTGGACAACAAAAAAAACAACATAAACGATTTTTTGAGGGTTTTGTAGAGAATTTTCTTGCAATAATGATCCCGGGTTTAGATTTTTTTCCAATGCCTCCAATTTTTTTTAAACCGCGTCCAAAGTGCAGAAAAAAAATTTACAAAATTTCTTTTACTATTAATTCTACAAAAAATCTATTGGCATATTCAGATTCCTTATAAAAAACATATCTAAAAAAGGTTATTACATAAAACTTTTAGCAATTTACTTTCAAGTTATTTAGGATCAAAAAACGGAATTTATGACGAAAACCACTAATTTTACAAAAATAAAAAAAAATTAAATATTTAAAAAAAATTTAAACCCCTTACGTTAATAATGAATGTTTTCGTTATCTAAATATATTTTTAAACTTTTGTTACTACCCATAAGTTTTATGATATAAAAGCCCAAAATTTCCCAAATTGAATAATCTCAACTTTGACACCGAATAACTAAAAAACTGAGGCATTGGCTAAAATTCTGATTTTATATTCGTGATCAGCGCCAAAAACTTGACCAAAAACCATAGTTGCCATAAATGATGCTTAGGGTCGTCCAAATTTTGTTGTCCAGTGTTATCAGTTTTTAATGAAAATATTATTTGAAGTTTGAATTTAAAAGTTTAAATATTGTGAATATGCAAAAATAAAATTTCAATTTATTTTTTAGTTTTTTGACCTTTTTTCTAAAATTTTCAATATTTATAACTGACTAACTAAGTTTGATTAAGAAAAACGGTAAACGGATTTGATATTCCCTAAGAGGGCAGGTTTGATCTCTGTAGTTAACTCATAACTCTGAAAAAATTGTTGACCTGTGTAATAAAACTCTTTTGCAGTGGTGGAAATAAAAAACTTTTACCTAAATTCAATTTTTATGCAACCAAAATCTTTGCCACTCCTGCGAGCTCCTGCACTGCAGAACCCTTTTCAACATCCGGTCAAATATTTACCAAAAGAAGAAACCGTTTAGGCCAGGAAAAACTGGATTACACAATTTTTATAAATGATTTTACTTTATCAAATGATGATGATCTTGATAATTAATAATTCCAATAATGCTATAAGTGGTGTTTAATTGTTAGTTATATTCACAAAAATATTATGGGAAGTTATAAATTCGGGCCGGGCCAGGTCTTTAAAAAAAACACGGGCCGGGCCACACGTAAAAAAATTTCGGGAGAAGGGGGCCGGAGGGGGGGGGCCTTAAATTAACGGCTTGTTGAGAACTCTAATTCATATTCTTCTTGAAAAAAATAAAACCGCGCTCCCTGAAAGGAGAATAATTTAGCGCAAGATCATATCGAGTGTTGGCGCGCTGACTTGTTTAATTAATTGCAAGCTCCCACAAGGTAGATTTAAGTGTAATACATTGAAAAGCATACTCATTCAAATGAACTAATTATCTTCACTATATTAACCTTATATCTATATAAATATAATGTAGTTTTACGACTTCTCTAAAATTGGCCACAAATGTATAGTCCTTCCCTGAAGGATTTCCCGTCGACCATAGAAAAAATCATTTTTAATCAAATTTAAAGGTTTTTTAAAGTAATTACATATAACCTCTTTGATAGCGCAAATACATAGGTGTTACCCTATGAGTTATTAATGTTTTTTTAATAAAGAGTTTATAAAAATTTTTAAGCAAGAAATACACTGTCCAACAAATACGACCCTTTTCCTAGAAATCGAAAAAAATTGCTCAGGTTTGATAGAATTTTGTATGGTAAATCTAATGACATTTTTTAAATTTTTCCGAGGAACAATAATTAAGTAAAAATGCCCCATATTTAGCTTTTTTAACAATGAAACTTTTTTAATTTTAATGTAGATGTTGAAAAAAACTTGTTGCCTATATAAAATGGGAATTTATAGTTCAGAAAATTGATAAAATTAAAACAATATAATAATGAATTATTTCGCGCGCCGTCTGTGTTTTTTAAGTGATTAATATTATATTTGATTATTTTTTGTCTAATTTTTTTTCCGGCAAGTTAGAAAGATAAAATATATGCATGGAACTACGTTCACGGAAGAGTGAGCAAAGAAACACGAAAAATAGATATAAATAAGTATGTATTTTATTTGTTCAATTACACAGGTCAACAAATATCAATGGCACAACCGTGAATTTTAAGAAAACATAAAATAATATCCCCATAATGACCTTATCTCATATATATTTCGTTTATCATAGTTTCTTCCGGCTTCGGCTCCTTACATCCGTCCATATCGAAAGAATGGCCTTTTTTGACCAAATTGACAGATCGAGAATACCTTAAAAAGAAAAAACTTAAGGATTTTTATTACATAAAATCCCTTGTAACTTATATTTATCATATCAAATAATGAGAAATAAAAATTTTTAGTATATCAAGCTCTTACATAAGCATTTAGATAAAACAAAATATTTCGCGTCTAAACTTTAATACGACAATAAAAATTTTATTTGAAGTTTGAATTTAACAGTTTAGCTATTGTAAATATGCAAAAAAATGTCAATTTACTTTTGTTTTTTAATCTTTTTTGTTTTTTTTTGGCATTTTTTCTAAAATTTTTAATGTTTATAGCTGGCTAATAAGTTTGATTAGAAAAAACGGTAAACGGATTTGAAAATCCCTAAAATGGCAGGTTTGATCTCCGTAGTTAGCTCATAACTCTCAAAAATTTGTTGACCTGTAAATTATAGGATTGTTTAATTATGTTTTTCCACCATTTCTACATCCTTATTTTAAATATAATTTAATAAAAGTCAATATTCTATGTCAAAAAAGTAAAAAAATAAGTATTTTTCGACTTTTGAGGCTGCCTATGGAAGGAAATCTAAAAACGCCACAAGGGTTTACTATGAACTTAATTAAATCTAAGGAATCATTATTATTTCTGAAATTTGTGTTGTACAGTTATATTACACAACAAATATAAATGTCAGAAAAAATAAGTTTATGAATACATAAAAGCATACATTCCTAAGATGGCCTTTCTATTTTCCGTTTTTGTAGTTTCTTCCGCCTTTAGCTCCTTAGATCCGTGCATATCCAAAAATAGCATCATTGCGACCTCGAGAATACTCCAAAAAGAAAATTCAAGTATTTTTTCCATATAAAACCCTTTATTAAAGTTACAAAAAATAAGTTTATGAAAACATAAAAGCATGCATCCCCATGATGGCCTTACCTCGTATATATTTTCCATTTTTTTTAATTTCTTCCGCCTTTGGCTTCTAAGATCCGTCCATATCGAAAAATAGCATTTTAACAGAATTTGCGACCTCGAAAATACCCTAAAAAGAAATAATTTAAGAATCTTAGTTTCTTATAAAAATCCCTTGTACCTTATGTTTTATCATCTCAAATAATGAGAAATATAAATTTTTAGCATATCAAGCAAGCTCTTACATCAGCATTTAGATAATAATACAGAAAATTTAGCGTTTAAACTTAAACACCACACGATATATAATTGGTTTTTTATAAATATATTATTTGAAGTTTAAATTAAAAAAGTTTTAACTATTGTGGATATGCAGAAAATTTCAATTTGTTTATGAATCTTTTTTGTTTTTTTTTTACATTTTTTCTAAAATTTTCAATGTTTATAGCTGACTTACTAATTTTGATAATATAAAACGGTGAAAATTCTCTAAGATGGCAGATATGATCTTCGTAGTTAGCTCATAACTCTCAAAAATTTGTTGACCTGAGTATTTGCCATCTAAAACAAGAGAAATAATTTTAGTGCATCAAGCTCTTCCATCAGCAATTCAATATTCGGCATCCAAACTTAAATACGACACGATATATAATCGGTTTTAAATAAAAATATTACACGTCTGATTTATCAACTTAGCTGTTGTGAATATGCAAAAAAAAATTCAGTTTATTTTTTATTTGAACCTTATTTTTAATGATTATAGCTGACTTAATAAGTTTGATTAGAAAAAACGGTAGGATTTGAAAATCCCTAAGATGGCAGGTATGATCTTTGTAGTTAGCTCATAATTCTCAAAAATTTGTTATATGTTGAACAATGAATTTAAATTGATTATTTTTCCCAACATTCTTGCGCTTACTAGGTCTAGCTTATAAACATTAAACTAAACAAGTGGCAAAAACCAAAGAATCTTTACTTGACATTTGCCATTCTATATTCACCTTTCCGGCTTTTTAATGTATTTTCATGGCACTTGCTATACTAGGGGGTTTTCTTTTTTTAAATATTTTCCACAAATTAGACAGTGTCTTCGTGCTAAAAATAGTCTAAAATCATTGCAGTCGTTAATTATCATTTCAAATTTTTTCCTTCTTTAAGATGAAACAAATTTATAATTTTGAAAAAATTTTGAAATTAAATTAATTACTGCATAGGGCTCTATTATTGCCAATGTGGACCAAATTTTAAGTCGTTGAACCATTGACATCTCATGAGCTTTTTTAACATTAATAATGGAGAACCCACTTAATGAAAAAACTATTTTTTTAATTTCCCGAAGAACTAATAATTGTAGTGGGTTGAATGATATATCATTAAATTTGTCTCTGCCGCTTTTAGTATCGTACAAAATGTCGTAATCTTTAACAAGTGGCTGTTACGAGCAATTTCAGAGTATTTATTTAAAAAAATTTGCTGGGCTATTTGTTTTTGCATTAAAGGAGATATCTTGGCTTATATATTGGCCAAATACAGCCCTTACATTTTTGGGATGATTAAACCCAAATTGTAATTACAGAGTTTTTTATTTGTATAGTTAGAGGGACATTTGAAACAAAAGTCGACGGGGAATGTGACGATTTTAAATATAGTTATTCATCAGTTGGTGCCTATAACTAATTGGGTGCCCAAAAACACAAAAAAGTGGGTTTTAACGTTGTTTAAAAAAATGTTCAAAACTTATTAATATTAGCCTATATAACAACCAGAATCCTTCCTAATTAAGAAATTCCTATTTTTAAGGCAAAATTTGTTTTTGATTTTGGGCATATTTTTACACGCAGGTAGGTAAAGGTACACTCTACCTTATCAAAAAAATCAATTGGGGGTCTCAAACATATTCCACAAATGTGAAAACGTTTAGCTTTATTTAAATTTAAGTTATTGGGACAAATTTATTAACAGGTAGATGCTATGGCAAAAAATAAATATACAAAAATTAGTTTTCTTTGTGGCTTAAAAAAACCGTGTTCTAGTCAATGGACAATTGCAATTTATTGAGTTATTCCGAATAGGATAAACATAACCACCCCTTTTCAAGTTTTCAGCAAAAAACTTGATTTTCAAATTGGCTTATAATTGTATATTAAATTAGTACGGTTTTTTGCGCACAAGGGAAGAGTACTGACATTTAATTAACATAGATTTATTGCAGGCTTCAAAATTTCAAAATATTTGATTTTTTCCTGGTATAATTCATCAATTAAAATTACAAGGTGACAGTTATAATATTTTGGCTCGGTCAAAGGTCTATTTGAGTCCCTAAGCAAATGCAAGCCCAAAACAAAATTTATAATTGAAATTGATATTGCGGAATCATTTATTAAAAAAACTTTCGAATTTCCCGAAAACATTGTAGAGGAGTGAATAACACAGGTCAACAAATTTTTGAGAGCTATGAGCTAACTAGAGATCAAACCTGCCATTTTATGGATTTCAAATCCATTTTCCTTTTTTTTTCTAAATAGTAAGTCAGCTATAAACATTAAAAATATAATAAAAAAGGTCAAAAAGCAAAAAAGATTTAAGAACAAAAACAAATTAAATTATTTTTTGCATAACAGTTACACTGTTAAACTCAAACTTCAAATAATATTTTTATTTAAAACTGATAATATATCGTGTCATGTTTAAGTTTGGACGCGGAAATTTCTGTGTTATCTAAAAGCTGATGTAGACAAATATAAGTTACAAGAATTTTTATATGTGAAAAATTCTTAAAATATTTCATTTTTTGGGTATTCTCGAAGTCGCAAAGTCTGTTAAAAAAGCCATTTTTTCGATATGGACGAATATAAGGAGCCGTAGGCGGAAGAAACTACGAAAAACGGAAAATATATATGAGATAAGGCCATTATGGAGAGGTATGCTTTTATGTTTTCATAAACTTATTTTTTCTGACATTGATATTTGTTGACCTGTGTAATATAACATTAAATTTGTCTCCGCAGCCCACATGGTATCGCATTAAAGGTCGCAATATTAAACAGGTGGCTGTTACGGACCAATTTTTTAAAAAAAAATTAAGCTAAGGTATATAGAAAGTGACACTGCCCAATACCCTTAATATTTGGATAATCAAACTCAAAGATTTTTCTGAATTTTTAATTTGCATGGTTATACAAAGGAAAAAACAACCGTGATTAAAAAACATTTTATATAGGCGCGTATAACTGACTGGGTGCCCAAAAATACAAAAATTCTTTTTAAATGTGCAAAACTTATAAGTATAAGCCTAGATAAAAACAAGATTTTTCCTCGTTACTGAAATCCTATTTTTAGGCAATACAGTATAAACGTACTACATCTTGTAAGATACATTATATGTAGGGGAGACCGGGGCGAAATGAACATACTTTTACAAATTCGATGCTGTACCTACATTTTACATCAAAATTTTTGGTTTAAATATTAAATATAAAGATTCTTCATTATATTATCTAAATTAGGTAATTAAATAAAAAATATTTTCCATTAAGAGTGGTTAAACAAAACTAGTGTTACTAACCATTTCGCCCCATATACGGGGTGAAATGAAACATAGATGGGGCAAAATAAAAGTTGAATAATTAACAATATGTTTTTATTATATGTAATTCTAATTAATTTATACATAGGTATAACTGTTTTTATTTATTGAATTTATTTGAATTTTACAAAGAGGGCGTATAAAATATTTATTATATTTTGAGCATATAAAATGAGCCCATTTGCTACATTTTGTGCATTGGAAGCTGCTCTTAGACGTCCCTTTTGAATAATTTTTGAAATGTCATTTATTCCAAAGACCCTTTGTTTTCATGAAAATTTCAATGGCTTTGTTGTAAAATTTTTAAAGCGGGCCAAAGATTCCTACATTTCTGGGTTGTAGCTTGTGGGAACAAGGCAAGTAATGTAACCACCTTGACCCATTTTCTTGAAAAATTGAATTGCCTTGTTAGAAATGTGGGATACATCATTATCTATAATAACAAGTGCCTAGGAATCAATTTAAATAAAAAAACTGGATCTATATAAGAGCCTTTTACATGCTTTACAAAATGCTTGAGATAATCTACAAACTCATCCTCTTTCATCCATTATGATGAATTCCCAGAGCTTTGGCTACCGTTAGGGGTATCAATCAAATATTCCTGCTTAAATCTCTGAGCAAAGACAAAAAAAGGTGATATTTTTTCTCCTATTACATTATAGCAAAGCACATTATAACTAAACTTCCCCTTTCTGCTGATACAACTGTTCAAACGTGAAAATTAAGACATTTGTAAACCTGCTTAATCTCAATCTGTGCAATGAATTTAGATGGTAAAGGCGCAGTTAACCAACCTGTCTCATCCAATGATATTTTCCCATCCAAAGTATATCAAAGAAAATCCCTACATTCTTTATTGAAATTCTAGCCAAGCTTGTATGAGAAATCGTTATGCCTTTTCATAAAACTCTATTTATTATAATTCTTTAGGTGATTAGCCAAACAGCATATAGAACATGAATAACAAGAACTTGCTCTACATCCAAATTGAACAATGTTTTTCCTTCAAATTGATTATTAGAATGTCTCATAAGGGTGGCATAGAATTTACTTTTTAGCTATTTTGTATATTGATTTATTTATTTATGTGCTAGAAATGACTTTAAAATAATGTATCATCAAGTTACCTTTACTTCTATAAGTTTGCAATTACATAACACTTGGTGAAATGGTTATAATCAATTCACCCCACAAAAACAGAGCTTAGTAAAATTTAAAATATTAATTATTAATTAAATGTAAGATAAAAATAGGAAAATTGAAATTAGAATGTTAAAGAATGTGTATATGGTCAATTCCACAAATCCAACAAGTCCGGGAGGAGTACCCCTTTTGAATTGGCTGAAATATTGTATGGAGGTAGTATCTAAGGGTATTTCATAATCTGGAAATTTTTTTTGACCGGAAGTGATTTTTGACGGAGTGGCAAAAGAAAAAAATTCGCAAGGTGAATTTTTACATTTGATGCAACTTTAGGGGGTTATAAGTCAAAAAGTTTTATAGCTAGAGACTTAATTTTTTTTTATTTTGAAGAAGACAATAAGGGCTATCTTGCATGTGTTTATTATTTTAAAAAATTTATATTGAAATATTACAATTTTATAAAGAATATTTAGTTTATACTAAAAAAGCATTTTTTTAAATTTCTTAAAAAATTGCTAAAATATACTCCTTTATATTCTTTATAAATGTTCGAACTCAAAAGTCTGGGACCAACATGAAATTTTAAAAAATTCAAAAAAATAATTTTTTTTTGATTTTCAGACAAAAAATTGCTCCCTGCACTATATTAAAATATTTAAAAGTGCCAAAATTGATTATATATAAGAAGTTAGACATAGGGGCAATTATGTTAGGCTATAACTTATTAATTTGATTCATACTATTGTTAATTTAAAAAAAAAGGGAACTTCAGATCAAAAAAATGGTAATTTTTATATTTTATTCCTATCTTCAAAACCAACTTTCTGGACTACCAAACCAATTGGAAAATTTAAAAATGCATTTTATACATAAAACATCGCTATAAAATAAATTTACCCCAATATTTTTTAATGTACCCATAGCTTTTTATGAAATAAAAACAAAAGAAGCCTCGAATACCGGCGCAGCCGGGATTCGGACTTAGCCAAAACCGGGGGGGGGGAGCAGTCGATAATTTTAATCTACACTGAATAAGGAATTGCGGAAATGGCCGGAATGCACTTTATAAGCAGCGGTGGGGGCGAGGCAGGGAGGGGGAGCAGACGATAATATGAATTTGCAATAAAACTTCTAGATTTTATGTATTTTGAACTTGCAGGAAAAAGTGGTGTTAATATCCAGCCGCAGCTTGAATATTTAGTTAGATTAAGGTTAGGTTAGTATTAGGGTTAGGTTAGCCTTAGGGCGTGATGTTTAGGGTTAGGGTTAATTTAACCCTAACATCAACCCTAAACCTAGACTGTGCCCACATTAGCAATTGCCTTATCGAAGCTATAAAAACAGGTACTTGCGATTCGAATTTGATCCTACAAGGTTCAGTCAAGGATGAGTTAGGGTATGGCTTAATGTAAGATTAGTTTTTATTTCGGTTAATGTTAGAACTAGTTTTTAATACCAGGTTAGGAATGTTTATAAATAATTTTTCGACATTTGGCAAAAATTAGCTGATTTTTTCATAAGACAAAAACCGTCATTTTTCCACCTTTGAGGGCGAATATTTCAAAAACTAAGAAATATTGCAGTTTTTGGAATAGAAATTCTTGATCAGCGTGTAAAATATGACCTAACAACAGCTGTTTATAAAAATCGGTGATGCGTCAATAAAAGTGTCTCGTGCCTAAATGGTACATAATTTTCAATAGTTATCCTCAGCAAAATTCAAAAAATTTCTTAAATTTATTTAATAATTAAAAATTGGGAGGATTAGAAAAAATAATAAGGTTAAAAAATTTGTAAAAATTCATTTTTTTCCTTTATTAAATAGTTTTTAAATTAAACAGCCTCAAAAACGTTAAATAAAAAAAAGTAAAATAGAATATTTTGGGCCTATTTAGAATATTGATATTCAACAGATGTTCTTTTTTATGCATATTAATAAACTTAAAATAAATGTAAAATGTCAAATATGTTATGAAACATAGTGTATGGTTTTTTGATTATAGATACATACATAAAACAAGTCAGTTTTAGGGTCAAACAACTTTAAAGGATTATAACGGGCAGAATTAGCTTTAATGATGAATTTTAAGACTAAATATTAGACAAAATTTAATATAAATAAAATATAGACATTCAGTCTTTTTTACTTATTTTTACAAATGGCAAATATGTTTTTGAAAGGCTATTTAGAGCAAGGCATATAATATATATCTAACCGACCTTAATGAAGTTTAAAAACCAACAATTTTAGTTCCATTTACCTCTTACTGTTTCGTAATAAAGACGCATAAGACATTTTAAAGAAAGAGGAAAATATCGCTATTATTTGATTCTAAAGGCATATGGATTTGGGCATGGTCCAGTGTTCTTAACAAATTTTTACACAATAATTACTTTTAATAATATAATAAATTACACATTTAATTAAAATAATGGAATGATTTTATGATCTTTATTTTTTGTAATTTTCCTATCTCATTCTCTTAAGATTTTCTATCCATAACGTATATACTATTTATTTTTAAACTTTAACAGGCAAATTATGACTGATTTTATAGGTTCTAAATATTATTAGTTAATTATGCAAAAATAATAGAAAAATAAGCTTGCACAGAAGAATACAATTTGCGTTAGTTTTTTGACACCTGAAAATTTTCTGTTTTTTGGCAAATTTTGGTATTTTTATTGTAGAAGCGTCAAAATCGAATGAAAAAAGCTGGGGCTATTACATGTAATTAAGCAATATTTTATCTATAAAATGAATGTTAAATATAAAAAGGTTGGCTGGTTAACCAAAAAGTCAATTTTGAAAACAGGCAAAATTTTCACTTTTTTCGGTTTTGAGGTCTTTTTCATTGTAAATTTAATAATAGTATTAATCAGATTAATCAAACTATTATGGTCTAACATAATTGCCCATATGTCCTGCTTTTTGAATATTATCAAATTCGGTACACTGACATACTAATATAGTGCAAAAGGCATAAATATGTCAAAAATTTAAATTTTCTAAAAAGTTATGCCGGTCTCAAATTTTTAAATTAATATATAATTATTAATATTATTAAGGGCTATATTATATAAATTTCTCAGAAAATTTAAAGATACTTTTTTTGAGCTATTTGTGTCTAAACTTGACTTCAATTGTTTGGTAACTTAAAAAAAAAAATTTTCAATATTTTTTGCGTCTTTGTACGATCTTCAAAATAAAAAAAAATTATTACTCTAGCTACAAAACTTTTGATGATCCATGCGCGCAAAGTTGACTCAAATTTTTTTGCAAAAAAATGAAAAATATTTTTGCTCATATCTCGGTCAAAAATCACTTCACAAAAAAAATTTAGGTTTTAATCAGCACCTACAATTTTCAGCCAAAACAGAGACTTCAAGGGAAACCGTTTGTCGATTTGAGGTGCCATTTAACTCATTTTTTTTATAAAACAAAATATTTAAGTCTAACAACATAAATTTTTTACACCCAATTTTATATTTATCACATTTAGTAAATTTATTCAAATGTATACCCATACAAAAAATGATCAAAATAGTTAGTCTGCTCAAAGATCTAAATCATATCTGAAGATAAAAAAAATATATGTATTTATTTTTGGGGGAGATGCATTTTTCATTTCACCCGGCACATCATTTCGCCCCGGTCTCCCCTAATTCATAATAACAAGGTTTAAAATGTATGTGAGCCATTGTCAACCTCAAATGAATGCTAACAAAGGAAAGGCCCGGAACAACGAGTCAAGGCGCGCAACGAGGACCGCGGCCGAGCCGAAGGCGCGCTAGCGCGAGGGCGATCAAAAACCACAGCGCGACTGATATTTGTCGAGCTGTGCTATGCAAATAAAAAAGAACACTCTGTTCGATTATCACTCAGGTAATAAAGGTGTATGGGCAGTGCTACGTTATTTTAATACGTCAACCATATTCTTCAATGCATACACTAAAAGCCAAAAAAAATTTTCTTAGAAAAATCGCCTGTACAGCCAGCCACCTGTTTGACATTATGTGCGATACTAACATGTGGGCAACGGAAACAAATTTAATGATCTATCATTCAACCCTCCAAAATTATTAGTTTTTCGAAAATTTAAAAAAAATGTTTACAAATGAAAACTTTTTGACTTGTAATAAAAAAAAGGCTGTTTCATCATATTCAGACCAAGTTGGGCCGGTGTCAAAATTAAAAAAACCAAATTCCGGGCCAAACCGCACCTGAGGGGACCTAAATTGTAAAATATGTTGGGCGTGCCGGTCCGAAATATCACGATAGACTAGTTCAAAGAGGGCCGTGATATTCAGGCCCAGCCCGACGGACAAATTTTTCAAATAACCCGGCTCGAAATTTGGTTTTTTAATTTTAAACCCGGCCCGGCCTGAATTTTAATATACGAACCAATAATTTTTATACAAGCAAAAATTGTTTTATGATAATCAATATTAATGTAATTCCTTCATCGTATGATAATAAATTTATCATTTTTAGGTCTTTTTAATAATAGAAAAAATGGGGCATGAAATTCAGGCTAGCCCGACGTAGAATTCCTTTTTCTAAATATACAGACCCGGCCCGCCCGGTCCGTTCTAAAATTTGGCCCAGCCTAAACCGTTTTTCAGGCGCGGCACTAGCCCGAGCGGACTTTTGGGCGGGTCGATATTGGGCTGGGCGGGTTTTGGGGGGATTTTAATTTCTAATTTAGACAGTATAAACACTTTAACTATATTTAGTCACCGAAGATGTATCAATCCCTATTGGTTTATTGTATACAATGGAGAAAAATATACTGCTTATAATTCACATAAATTTACAAACATAATGAAAGCTAATTTTTAGCATGTTTTAATATGTTTTAAAACTAAAATAATTGTCATAACCTAAACCACAAATATGTAGTATCATTTTTAAATTTACTGGTTAAAAATGGTTATGTAACATTAAAGATGCCTAGCCATCAATAAGTGCCTAATCAGCTCTAACAATACTTAAACTGTTGTAAATACAAAAATTAAAATAATATCTATAAGAGTTGCATTGCAAAAAATTTGTGCATTATCTCTTATTTCAGTCTTACATAGATAATTTTGTTGAAAATAAATGGCATGTTATTAAACACAAAAGATAAAAATATTTGAGATAAAGTTATCAGGTAGATTTTTGCACTAAACTGTCATAATTCGCAATCACTTATTGATTTTTGTCAACCTGTGTAGTAGAATATTTTTATTTTTTTACATTTCATGAGAATGCAAGCTCATTCTGATTTAGCTTACAAAATTTAAAAATTTGGCCAGGCCTGAATTAGAAAAAAAGGGTTTTTTTAAAAAATCTTATTTACCTCCTTTTTATTAACATTGTAATCAAAAACTAAAAATCATAAATTAATAAACACATGATAAAAGGTATTATTATATTAATATAAAGCCAAATAATTTAATCTTGAATTTTTGGCTGGGTTGGGCCAGGCTCAAAATAAAAAACCAAATTTTGGGGCCAGCAGGGAAATCACAGGTGTAGGCAGGCCAAGCCTAAATAGATATATGTTGAGAAAGCCAGCAGCCAGAATATCATGGCCTGGTTTAACTTATGCCAATACATATCATTATATATTATCGCTAATTAATTAGCAGTTTAATGTTAAATTACATAATAATAGAAATACTTGTGATGTTTTTTAAGGCTTCACAAATAGGCAATTTTATCCTAATTTTTTTATCTTTAATCTTTGCAGTACTTGAACTAAAAAAAATTAAAATAATAATACTACCCATTAAATATGAGGTGCGAAAGATGTTCCAATAATATCTTTCTGAATCTTTTGTCTTCGTCTAAAATATTACATAAATTCATCATACAATTAGAAAATCTTTTTCGAAGTTCTCCATAACTCAACAAACAAATTAATTCAATATTTGGTTTTTTAGCAGCTATAATATAATTAAATAAAATCTACAATTGATATAGGCCTTGTATTTTATGTATTTTGAAAGTTTAGCCCATGTCCTGTAATAAAAATGTCTGATTTGTTCTTTATTTCTTGACATAGATTGTCCTCTTTTTAAACTCATGTAATTCCAAATACTCTCAAAATTCTTTCCATACTTAAAATAATTTATAACTTAAAAAACTATCGATAGGGCTTCAAAAAATAAATTTGTTTCTTCATTACTCCACTGCTCTCTAGTTTTCCTTTTTCGAATATATCTTGTTTCTCCTAATAAATATATAAATTGATATGTTAATACTTATTAGATAAGTATTTTTAACTAAATCCTCGGAACACATATTGTCCATTCGTTGTTCAGAAATTTTGGGATTAACATCGGTTAAATTCATACAACAATGATGGTCTTATCGTGCTTTCATTATTTGATGTCTTAATACAATAAATAGAAGTTATTTTTTATGCTGTATTTTTTTAGAAGCTTATTAAAGGGCTTATTATTTACGTCTAAAGGTTACGCCTAAAATTTTAACTTATTTTAATTGTTTAATACATTGGCATTTTAGTAAAACCTTTTAAGCCCTTTTTTTCCTTGAACTAATGAAAATAAATTATAAATCCTTAATAGCTTTGGCCAATTTACATAAATTTTACTCTAAAAATTATAACTACTTTATTACTTTTAATCCAATAAACCCTGACACATCAACATGACAAAAAATTTTTACATACTTTTTAAAACTCTCAATTTTTTTGAAGATATTTAAAATTTAAAATGTGCTTTCTTTCCGATTAGGAAAATGCAATGCCGCAATTATCGTTAAAATCCATTATTCTCGTTAAAACTAAAAGACATAAATTAAATTGGTATAAATAAAATGAGGCAAGATTCGTAAAAGTCTATTTATTTTTATTTTTTTTATTAAACTAATAATTTTAAAAAGAAGTATCCTGGTGAAATAAAATTCCGCAAGTTTCGTAATAAATTGTCCACTTTTCCCATATTCTTCCTCTTAAAACTAATAATTTTCAAAAGAGCTGAATACAATACCGCAAGTTTTGTTAATCATTAGTTTTTCAGATTTTTCTTTCTCTCTGAATTAATAATTTTGAAATGAGCTCAAAATAATTCGATGTAATAATCTGCCTCTAGGTTTTTTTTTGTTTATAAAATTATTTCAAAAACAGATAAAACTATTTTAGTGGTAAATAAAAAAATGCAAGGTTTGTAATAATCACAGTCCAATAGTTTTTAAGATTTTATTTCTCCCTGAAACTAATAGTTTTGAGGTGAATTAAAAATGAGATAAATGCAATACCGCAAATTTTGTAAGTCAATTTTTTTTTAGTAATTTTTTTTCATATTTAGAACTAATAATTTCAAACATGAATTGAAAGTATCATGATTTTAGGTTAAACCGGACCGTGATAGCCATTTTCTTCCAACGTATATTTTTAGGCCTAGACACCCCCGCACAAACATGCGGTTGGGCACATACCTGCCTGACATTTAGTTATTTAATGGCGCATTATGAAATTTCACATTAACCCAGAAAATTTCATTTTAAAGCTAAAAATTGCTGCTTTAAAATTAATACAGAGTTTAGATGGATTTTTAGCTCTTATAATGGTTAAAAAAAATTAGACAAATTTAGATATAAAAAATTGTCGTCCCGTTATTTATTACATCAAATTTCAGCCACCCGGCCCCGCCCGTTAAAGGTTTCTTTTGCCGCACAATCGTGTTCGGCCCCCAAGTTTTGATTTCTTTCCGATTAGGAAAATGCAATGCCGCAATTATCGTTAAAATCCATTATTCTCGTTAAAATTAAAATACATGAAATTATATTGGTATAAATACAATGAGGCAAGATTCTAAAAAACCTGTCTATTTATTTTTATTTTTTTTTATTAAACTAATTAACCTGGTGAAATAAAATTCCGCAAGTTTCGTAATAAGTTGTCCACTTTTCCTATATTCTTCCTCTTAAAACTAATAGTTTTCAAAAGAGCTGAAAAGAATGAATACAATACCGCAAGTTTTGTAAATTAATCATTAGTTTTTCAGATTTTTCTTTCTCTTTGAATTAATAATTTTGAAATGAGTCAAAAATAATTTGATATAAATACATTTCGTAATAATCTGCCTCTGGGTGTGTATTTTTTATGTTTATGATATAATTTCAAAAACAAATAAAACTATTTCGGTGAAATAAATAAAATAATACCGCAATGTTTGTAATAATCATAGTCCAATAGTTTTCAAGATTTTATTTCTCCCTTAAACTAATAGTTTTGAGGTGAATTAAAAATGAGATAAATGCAATACCGCAAATTTTGTAAGTCATAGTTTTAGAAATTTTTTCTTAAAACTAATAATTTCAAGATGAATTAAAAGTATCATGATTTTAGGTTAAACCGGACCGTGATAGCCATTTTTTCCAGCGTATATTTTTAGGCCTAGACACCCCCGCACAAACATGCGGTTGGGCACATACCTGCCTGACATTTAGTATTTTATTTAATGGCGCATTATGAAATTTCACATTAACCCAGAAAATTTCATTTTAAAGCTAAAAATTGCTGCTTTAAAATTAATACAGAGTTTAGATGGATTTTTAGCTCTTGTTAATAATTTAAAAAAAAATTAGACAAAATTAGATATAAAAATTGCCGTCCCGTTATTTATTATATCAAATTTCAGCCACCCGGCCACGCCCGTTAAAGGTTTCTTTTGCCGCACAATCCTGTTCGGCCCCTAAGTTTTGATTTCTTTCCGATTAGGAAAATGCAATGCCGCAATTATCGTTAAAATCCATTATTCTCGTTAAAACTAAAAGAAATGAAATAATATTGGTATAAATACAATGAGGCAAGATTCTAAAAAACCTGTCTATTTATTTTTATTTTTTTTTATTAAACTAATAATTTTAAAAAGAAGTATCCTGGTGAAATAAAATTCCGCAAGTTTCGTAATAAGTTGTCCACTTTTCCTATATTCTTCCTCTCAAAACTAATAGTTTTCAAAAGCGCTGAAAAGAATGAATACAATACCGCAAGTTTTGTTAATTAATCATTAGTTTTTCAGATTTTTCTTTCTCTCTGAATTAATAATTTTGAAATGAGTCAAAAATAATTTTATATAAATACATTTCGTAATAATCTGCCTCTGGGTGTGTATTTTTTATGTTTATGATATAATTTCAAAAACAAATAAAACTATTTCGGTGAAATAAATAAAATAATACCGCAATGTTTGTAATAATCATAGTCCAATAGTTTTCAAGATTTTATTTCTCCCTTTAACTAATAGTTTTGAGGTGAATTAAAAATGAGATAAATGCAATACCGCAAATTTTGTAAGTCTTAGTTTTAGAAATTTTTTCTTAGAACTAATAATTTCAAGATGAATTAAAAGTATCATGATTTTAGGTTAAACCGGACCGTGATAGCCATTTTCTTCCAACGTATATTTTTAGGCCTAGACACTCCCGCACAAACATGCGGTTGGGCACATACCTGCCTGACATTTAGTATTTTATTTTTAATGGCGCATTATGAAATTTCCCATTAACCCAGAAAATTTTATTTTAAAGCTAAAAATTGTTGCTTTAAAATTAATACAGAGTTTAGATGGATTTTTAGCTCTTATAATGGTTAAAAAAAATTAGACAAATTTAGATATATAAAAATTGTCGTCCCGTTATTTATTACATCAAATTTCAGCCACCCGGCCCCGCCCGTTAAAGGTTTCTTTTGCCGCACAACCTGTTCGGCCTCCAAGTTTTGATTTCTTTCCGATTAGGAAAATGCAATGCCGCAATTATCGTTAAAATCCATTATTCTCGATTAAAACTAAATGAAATGATACAATGGGCGATTCGTATAAAACCTGTCGGTATTTTTTTTTTATTAAACTAGTAATTTTTAAAACGTATCCTGGTGATGAAATAAAATTCCGCAAGTTTCGTAATAAGTTGTCCACTTTTCCTATATTCTTCCTCTTAAAACTACTAATTTTCAGTTTTCAAATGAGCTGGGAATACAATACCGCAAGTTTTGTTAATTAATCATTAGTTTTTCAGATTTTTTTTTCTCTCTGAATTAATAATTTTGAAATGAAGTCCAAAATAATTTGATGTAAACTACATTTCGTAATAATCCTCTGGGTGTGTATTTTTTTGTTTATGATTAATTTCAATTCAAACAACAATAAAACTATTTCGGTGGAAATAAATAAAATAATACCGCAATGTTTGTAATAATCATACAGTCCAATAGTTTTCAAGATATTATTTCTCTCTTGAAACTAATAGTTTTGAGGTGAATTAAAAATGAGATAAATGCAATACCGCAAATTTTGTGAGAATGCGTCTTAGTTTTTTAGAAATTTTTTTCTATATTTAGAACTAATAATTTCAAGATAGAATTAAAAGTATCATGATTTTAGGTTAAACCGGACCGTGATAGCCATTTTCTTCCAACGTATATTTTTAGGCCTAGACACTCCCGCACAAACATGCGGTTGGGCACATACCTGCCTGACATTTAGTATTTTATTTTTAATGGCGCATTTTGAAATTTCACATTAACCCAGAAAATTTCATTTTAAAGCTAAAAATTGTTCCTTTAAAATTAATACAGAGTTTAGATGGATTTTTAGCTCTTATTAATAATTTAAAAAAAATTAGACAAAATTAGATATAAAAATTGCCGTCCCGTTATTTATTATATCAAATTTCAGCCACCCGGCCCCGCCCGTTAAAGGTTTCTTTTGCCGCACAACCCTGTTCGGCCCCAAGTTTTGATTTCTTTCCGATTAGGAAAATGCAATGCCACAATTATCGTTAAAATCCATTATTCTCGTTATAACTAAAAGACATGAAATTATATTGGTATAAATAAAATGAGGCAAGATTCTAAAAAACCTGTCTATTTATTTTTATTTTTTTTTTAAACTAATAATTTTAAAAAGAAGTATCCTGGTGAAATAAAATTCCGCAAGTTTCGTAATAAGTTGTCCACTTTTCCTATATTCTTCCTCTTAAAACTAATAGTTTTCAAAAGAGCTGAAAAGAATGAATACAATACCGCAAGTTTTGTTAATTAATCATTAGTTTTTCAGATTTTTCTTTCTCTCTGAATTAATAATTTTGAAATGAGCTCAAAATAATTCGATGTAATAATCTGCCTCTGGGTTTTTTTTTATTTATAAAATAATTTCAAAAACAGATAAAACTATTTTGGTGGTAAATAAAATAATACAAGGTTTGTAATAATCACAGTCCAATAGTTTTTAAGATTTTATTTCTCTTTGAAACTAATAGTTTTGAGGTGAATTAAAAATGAGATAAATGCAATACCGCAAATTTTGTAAGTCTTAGTTTTTTTTAGAAATTTTTTCTTATATTTAGAAAATAATTTCAAGATAAATTGAAAGTATTATGATTTTAGGCCGGACCGTGATAGCCTTTTTTTCCAGCGTATATTTTTAGGCCTAGACACCCCCGCACAAACATGCGGTTGGGCACATACCTGCCTGACATTTAGTTATTTAATGGCGCATTTTGAAATTTCACATTAACCCAGAAAATTTCATTTTAAAGCTAAAAATTGCTGCTTTAAAATTAATACAGAGTTTAGATGGATTTTTAGCTCTTATAATGATTAAAAAAAATTAGACAAATTTAGATATAAAAATTGTCGTCCCGTTATTTATTACATCAAATTTCAGCCACCCGGCCCCGCCCGTTAAAGGTTTCTTTTGCCGCACAACCTGTTCGGCCTCCAAGTTTTGATTTCTTTCCGATTAGGAAAATGCAATGCCGCAATTATCGTTAAAATCCATTATTCTCGTTAAAACTAAAAGACATGGAATTATATTGGTATAAATAAAATGAGGCAAGATTCTAAAAAACCTGTCTATTTATTTTTATTTTTTTTATTAAACAAATAATTTTAAAAAGAAGTATCCTGGTGAAATAAAATTCCGCAAGTTTCGTAATAAGTTGTCCACTTTTCCTATATTCTTCCTCTTAAAACTAATAGTTTTCAAAAGAGCTGAAAAGAATGAATACAATACCGCAAGTTTTGTTAATTAATCATTAGTTTTTCAGATTTTTCTTTCTCTCTGAATTAATAATTTTGAAATGAGCTCAAAAATAATTTGATATAAATACATTTCGTAATAATCTGCCTCTGGGTGTGTATTTTTTATGTTTATGATATTAATTTCAAAAACAAATAAAACTATTTCGGTGGAATAAATAAAATAATACCGCAATGTTTGTAATAATCATAGTCCAATAGTTTTCAAAATTTTTTATTTCTCTTTAAAACTAATAGTTTTGAGGTGAGTTAAAAATGAGATAAATGCAATACCGCAAATTTTGTAAGAATGCCGTCTTAGTTTTTTTAGAAATTTTTTTCTATATTTAGAACTAATAATTTCAAGATGAATTAAAAGTATCATGATTTTAGGTTAAACCGGACCGTGATAGCCATTTTCTTCCAACGTATATTTTTAGGCCTCCCGCACAAACATGCGGTTGGGCACATACCTGCCTGACATTTAGTATTTTATTTTTAATGGCGCATTATGAAATTTCCCATTAACCCAGAAAATTTCATTTTAAAGCTAAAAATTGCTGCTTTAAAATTAATACAGAGTTTAGATGGATTTTTAGCTCTTATAATGGTTAAAAAAAAATTAGACAAATTTAGATATAAAAATTGTCGTCCCGTTATTTATTATATCAAATTTCAGCCACCCGGCCCCGCCCGTTAAAGGTTTCTTTTGCCGCACAACCCTGTTCGGCCTCCAAGTTTTGATTTCTTTCCGATTAGGAAAATGCAATGCCGCAATTATCGTTAAAATCCATTATTCTCGTTAAAACTAAAAGACATGAAATTATATTGGTATAAATAAAATGAGGCAAGATTCTAAAAAACCTGTCTATTTATTTTTATTTTTTTTTTATTAAACAAATAATTTTAAAAAGAAGTATCCTGGTGAAATAAAATTCCGCAAGTTTCGTAATAAGTTGTCCACTTTTCCTATATTCTTCCTCTCAAAACTAATAGTTTTCAAAAGAGCTGAAAAGAATGAATACAATACCGCAAGTTTTGTAAATTAATCATTAGTTTTTCAGATTTTTCTTTCTCTCTGAATTAATAATTTTGAAATGAGCTCAAAATAATTCGATGTAAATACATTTCGTAATAATCTGCCTCTGGGTGTGTATTTTTTATGTTTATGATATAATTTCAAAAACAAATAAAACTATTTCGGTGAAATAAATAAAATAATACCGCAATGTTTGTAATAATCATAGTCCAATAGTTTTCAAGATTTTATTTCTCCCTTAAACTAATAGTTTTGAGGTGAATTAAAAATGAGATAAATGCAATACCGCAAATTTTGTAAGTCTTAGTTTTAGAAATTTTTATTCATATTTAGAACTAATAATTTCAAGAATGAATTAAAAGTATCATGATTTTAGGTTAAACCGGACCGTGATAGCCATTTTCTTCCAACGTATATTTTTAGGCCTCCCGCACAAACATGCGGTTGGGCACATACCTGCCTGACATTTAGTATTTTATTTTTAATGGCGCATTATGAAATTTCCCATTAACCCAAAAAATTTTATTTTAAAGCTAAAAATTGTTGCTTTAAAATTAATACAGAGTTTAGATGGATTTTTAGCTTTATAATGGTTAAAAAAAATTAGACAAATTTAGATATAAAGCCGTCCCATTATTTATTATATCAAATTTCAGCCACCCGGCCCCCGTTAAAGGTTTCTTTTGCCGCACAACCTGTTCGGCCTCCAAGTTTTGATTTCTTTCCGATTAGGAAAATGCAATGCCGCAATTATCGTTAAAATCCATTATTCTCGTTAAAACTAAAAGACATGAAATTATATTGGTATAAATAAAATGAGGCAAGATTCTAAAAAACCTGTCTATTTATTTTTATTTTTTTTTATTAAACTAATAATTTTAAAAAGAAGTATCCTGGTGAAATAAAATTCCGCAAGTTTCGTAATAAATTGTCCACTTTTCCCATATTCTTCCTCTTAAAACTAATAGTTTTCAAAAGAGCTGAAAAGAATGAATACAATACCGCAAGTTTTGTAAATTAATCATTAGTTTTTCAGATTTTTCTTTCTCCTTGAATTAATAATTTTGAAATGAGTCAAAAATAATTTGATATAAATACATTTCGTAATAATCTGCCTCTGGGTGTGTATTTTTTATGTTTATGATATAATTTCAAAAACAAATAAAACTATTTCGGTGAAATAAATAAAATAATACCGCAATGTTTGTAATAATCACAGTCCAATAGTTTTTAAGAATATTTCACTTTGAAACTAATAGTTTTGAGGTGAATTAAAAATGAGATAAATGCAATACCGCAAATTTGGTAAGAATGCCGTCTTAGTTTTTTTTAGAAATTTTTATCTATATTTAGAACTAATAATTTCAAGATGAATTGAAAGTATCATGATTTTAGGTTAAACCGGACCGTGATAGCCATTTTCTTCCAACGTATATTTTTAGGCCTAGACACTCCCGCACAAACATGCGGTTGGGCACATACCTGCCTGACATTTAGTATTTTATTTTTAATGGCGCATTATGAAATTTCCCATTAACCCAGAAAATTTCATTTTAAAGCTAAAAATTGCTGCTTTAAAATTTATACAGAGTTTAGATGGATTTTTAGCTCTTGTTAATAATTTAAACAAAAATTAGACAAAATTAGATATAAAAATTGCCGTCCCGTTATTTATTATATCAAATTTCAGCCACCCGGCCCCGCCCGTTAAAGGTTTCTTTTGCCGCACAACCGTGTTCGGCCTCCAAGTTTTGATTTCTTTCCGATTAGGAAAATGCAATGCCGCAATTATCGTTAAAATCCATTATTCTCGTTAAAACTAAAAGACATGAAATTATATTGGTATAAATAAAATGAGGCAAGATTCTAAAAAACCTGTCTATTTATTTTTATTTTTTTTTTATTAAACTAATAATTTTAAAAAGAAGTATCCTGGTGAAATAAAATTCCGCAAGTTTCGTAATAAGTTGTCCACTTTTCCTATATTCTTCCTCTCAAAACTAATAGTTTTCAAAAGAGCTGAAAAGAATGAATACAATACCGCAAGTTTTGTTAATTAAACATTAGTTTTTCAGATTTTTCTTTCTCTTTGAATTAATAATTTTGAAATGAGCTCAAAAATAATTTGATGTAAATACATTTCGTAATAATCTGCCTCTGGGTGTGTATTTTTTATGTTTATGATATAATTTCAAAAACAAATAAAACTATTTCGGTGGAAATAAAATAAAATAATACACGCAATGTTTGTAATAATCATAGTCCAAATTTCCCTTAACTAATTAGTTTTTGAGGTGAATTAAAAATGAGATAAATGCAATACCGCAAATTTTGTAAGAATCTTAGTTTTTTTAGAAATTTTTATTCATATTTAGAACTAATAATTTCAATAATGAATTAAAAGTATCATGATTTTAGGTTAAACCGGACCGTGATAGCCATTTTCTTCCAACGTATATTTTTAGGCCTAGACACTCCCGCACAAACATGCGGTTGGGCACATACCTGCCTGACATTTAGTATTTTATTTAATGGCGCATTATGAAATTTCACATTAACCCAGAAAATTTCATTTTAAAGCTAAAAATTGCTGCTTTAAAATTAATATAGAGTTTAGATGGATTTTTAGCTCTTGTTAATAAATTTAAAAAAATTAGACAAAATTAGATATAAAAATTGCCGTCCCGTTATTTATTATATCAAATTTCAGCCACCCGGCCCCGCCCGTTAAAGGTTTCTTTTGCCGCACAATCCTGTTCGGCCCCCAAGTTTTGATTTCTTTTCGATTAGGAAAATGCAATGCCGCAATTATCGTTAAAATCCATTATTCTCGTTAAAACTAAAAGACATGAAATTATATTGGTATAAATAAAATGAGGCAAGATTCTAAAAAACCTGTCTATTTATTTTTATTTTTTTTTATTAAACTAATAATTTTAAAAAGAAGTATCCTGGTGAAATAAAATTCCGCAAGTTTCGTAATAAGTTGTCCACTTTTCCTATATTCTTCCTCTTAAAACTAATAGTTTTCAAAAGAGCTGAAAAGAATGAATACAATACCGCAAGTTTTGTAAATTAATCATTAGTTTTTCAGATTTTTCTTTCTCTTTGAATTAATAATTTTGAAATGAGTCAAAAATAATTTGATATAAATACATTTCGTAATAATCTGCCTCTGGGTGTGTATTTTTTATGTTTATGATATAATTTCAAAAACAAATAAAACTATTTCGGTGAAATAAATAAAATAATACCGCAATGTTTGTAATAATCATAGTCCAATAGTTTTCAAGATTTTATTTCTCCCTTAAACTAATAGTTTTGAGGTGAATTAAAAATGAGATAAATGCAATACCGCAAATTTTGTAAGTCTTAGTTTTAGAAATTTTTATTCATATTTAGAACTAATAATTTCAATAATGAATTAAAAGTATCATGATTTTAGGTTAAACCGGACCGTGATAGCCATTTTCTTCCAACGTATATTTTTAGGCCTAGACACCCCGCACAAACATGCGGTTGGGCACATACCTGCCTGACATTTAGTATTTTATTTTTAATGGCGCATTATGAAATTTCCCATTAACCCAAAAAATTTTATTTTAAAGCTAAAAATTGTTGCTTTAAAATTAATACAGAGTTTAGATGGATTTTTAGCTCTTACAATGGTTAAAAAAAATTAGACAAATTTAGATATAAAGCCGTCCCATTATTTATTATATCAAATTTCAGCCACCCGGCCACGCCCGTTAAAGGTTTCTTTTGCCGCACAACCCTGTTCGGCCCCCAAGTTTTGATTTCTTTCCGATTAGGAAAATGCAATGCCACAATTATCGTTAAAATCCATTATTCTCGTTAAAACTAAAAGACATGAAATTATATTGGTATAAATAAAATGAGGCAAGATTCTAAAAAACCTGTCTATTTATTTTTATTTTTTTTTATTAAACTAATAATTTTAAAAAGAAGTATCCTGGTGAAATAAAATTCCGCAAGTTTCGTAATAAATTGTCCACTTTTCCCATATTCTTCCTCTTAAAACTAATAATTTTCAAAAGAGCTGAATACAATACCGCAAGTTTTGTTAATCATTAGTTTTTCAGATTTTTCTTTCTCTCTGAATTAATAATTTTGAAATGAGCTCAAAATAATTCGATGTAATAATCTGCCTCTAGGTTTTTTTTTGTTTATAAAATAATTTCAAAAACAGATAAAACTATTTTGGTGGTAAATAAAAAAATGCAAGGTTTGTAATAATCACAGTCCAATAGTTTTTAAGAATATTTCACTTTGAAACTAATAGTTTTGAGGTGAATTAAAAATGAGATAAATGCAATACCGCAAATTTTGAATGTCTTAGTTTTTTTAGAAATTTTTATCTATATTTAGAACTAATAATTTCAAGATGAATTGAAAGTATCATGATTTTAGGTTAAACCGGACCGTGATAGCCATTTTCTTCCAACGTATATTTTTAGGCCTAGACACCCCCGCACAAACATGCGGTTGGGCACATACCTGCCTGACATTTAGTTATTTAATGGCGCATTTTGAAATTTCACATTAACCCAGAAAATTTCATTTTAAAGCTAAAAATTGCTGCTTTAAAATTAATACAGAGTTTAGATGGATTTTTAGCTCTTATAATGGTTAAAAAAAATTAGACAAATTTAGATATAAAAATTGTCGTCCCGTTATTTATTACATCAAATTTCAGCCACCCGGCCCCGCCCGTTAAAGGTTTCTTTTGCCGCACAATCGTGTTCGGCCCCCAAGTTTTGATTTCTTTCCGATTAGGAAAATGCAATGCCGCAATTATCGTTAAAATCCATTATTCTCGTTAAAACTAAAAGACATGAAATTATATTGGTATAAATAAAATGAGGCAAGATTCTAAAAAACCTGTCTATTTATTTTTATTTTTTTTTATTAAACTAATAATTTTAAAAAGAAGTATCCTGGTGAAATAAAATTCCGCAAGTTTCGTAATAAATTGTCCACTTTTCCCATATTCTTCCTCTTAAAACTAATAATTTTTAAAAGAGCTGAATACAATACCGCAAGTTTTGTTAATTAATCATTAGTTTTTCAGATTTTTCTTTCTCTTTGAATTAATAATTTTGAAATGAGCTAAAAATAATTCGATGTAATAATCTGCCTCTGGGTTTTTATTTTTTGTTTATAAAATAATTTCAAAATCAAATAAAACTATTTCGGTGAAATAAATAAAATAATACCGCAAGGTTTGTAATAATCATAGTCCAATAGTTTTCAAGATTTTATTTCTCCCTTAAACTAATAGTTTTGAGGTGAATTAAAAATGAGATAAATGCAATACCGCAAATTTTGTAAGTCTTAGTTTTAGAAATTTTTATTCATATTTAGAACTAATAATTTCAAGATGAATTAAAAGTATCATGATTTTAGGTTAAACCGGACCGTGATAGCCATTTTCTTCCAACGTATATTTTTAGGCCTAGACACTCCCGCACAAACATGCGGTTGGGCACATACCTGCCTGACATTTAGTATTTTATTTTTAATGGCGCATTATGAAATTTCCCATTAACCCAAAAAATTTTATTTTAAAGCTAAAAATTGTTGCTTTAAAATTAATACAGAGTTTAGATGGATTTTTAGCTCTTATAATGGTTAAAAAAAATTAGACAAATTTAGATATAAAAATTGTCGTCCCGTTATTTATTATATCAAATTTCAGCCACCCGGCCCCGCCCGTTAAAGGTTTCTTTTGCCGCACAATCCTGTTCGGCCCCCAAGTTTTGATTTCTTTCCGATTAGGAAAATGCAATGCCGCAATTATCGTTAAAATCCATTATTCTCGTTAAAACTAAAAGACATGAAATTATATTGGTATAAATAAAATGAGGCAAGATTCTAAAAAACCTGTCTATTTATTTTTATTTTTTTTTTATTAAACTAATAATTTTAAAAAGAAGTATCCTGGTGAAATAAAATTCCGCAAGTTTCGTAATAAATTGTCCACTTTTCCCATATTCTTCCTCTTAAAACTAATAATTTTCAAAAGAGCTGAAAGAATACAATACCGCAAGTTTTGTTAATTAATCATTAGTTTTTCAGATTTTTCTTTCTCTCTGAATTAATAATTTTGAAATGAGCTCAAAATAATTCGATGTAAATACATTTCGTAATAATCTGCCTCTGGGTGTGTATTTTTTATGTTTATGATATAATTTCAAAAACAAATAAAACTATTTCGGTGAAATAAATAAAATAATACCGCAATGTTTGTAATAATCATAGTCCAATAGTTTTCAAGATTTTATTTCTCCCTTTAACTAATAGTTTTGAGGTGAATTAAAAATGAGATAAATGCAATACCGCAAATTTTGTAAGTCTTAGTTTTAGAAATTTTTTCTTAGAACTAATAATTTCAAGATGAATTAAAAGTATCATGATTTTAGGTTAAACCGGACCGTGATAGCCATTTTCTTCCAACGTATATTTTTAGGCCTCCCGCACAAACATGCGGTTGGGCACATACCTGCCTGACATTTAGTATTTTATTTTTAATGGCGCATTATGAAATTTCCCATTAACCCAAAAAATTTTATTTTAAAGCTAAAAATTGTTGCTTTAAAAAGTTAAGACGGATTTAGCTTTAGAATGATTTAGAATAATTTTTACGAATATAAAAGATGACAAATTTAGATAAGAAATCCGTCCCCATTATTTATTATATCAAATTTCAGCCACCCGGCCCCCCGTTAAAGGTTTCTTTTGCCGCACAACCTGTTCGGCCTCCAAGTTTTGATTTCTTTCCGATTAGGAAAATGCAATGCCGCAATTATCGTTAAAATCCATTATTCTCGTTAAAACTAAAAGACATGAAATTATATTGGTATAAATAAAATGAGGCAAGATTCTAAAAAACCTGTCTATTTATTTTTATTTTTTTTATTAAACTAATAATTTTAAAAAGAAGTATCCTGGTGAAATAAAATTCCGCAAGTTTCGTAATAAGTTGTCCACTTTTCCTATATTCTTCCTCTCAAAACTAATAGTTTTCAAAAGAGCTGAAAAGAATGAATACAATACCGCAAGTTTTGTAAATTAATCATTAGTTTTTCAGATTTTTCTTTCTCTTTGAATTAATATTAATAATTTTTTTGAAATGAGCTCAAAAATAATTTCGATGTAAATACATTTCGTAATAATCTGCCTCTGGGTGTGTATTTTTTATGTTTATGATATAATTTCAAAAACAAATAAAACTATTTCGGTGAAATAAATAAAATAATACCGCAATGTTTGTAATAATCATAGTCCAATAGTTTTCAAGATTTTATTTCTCCTTTAAACTAATAGTTTTGAGGTGAATTAAAAATGAGATAAATGCAATACCGCAAATTTTGTAAGTCTTAGTTTTAGAAATTTTTTCTTAAAACTAATAATTTCAAGATGAATTAAAAGTATCATGATTTTAGGTTAAACCGGACCGTGATAGCCATTTTCTTCCAACGTATATTTTTAGGCCTAGACACTCCCGCACAAACATGCGGTTGGGCACATACCTGCCTGACATTTAGTATTTTATTTTTAATGGCGCATTATGAAATTTCCCATTAACCCAGAAAATTTTATTTTAAAGCTAAAAATTGTTGCTTTAAAATTAATACAGAGTTTAGATGGATTTTTAGCTCTTATAATGGTTAAAAAAAATTAGACAAATTTAGATATAAAGCCGTCCCATTATTTATTATATCAAATTTCAGCCACCCGGCCACGCCCGTTAAAGGTTTCTTTTGCCGCACAACCCTGTTCGGCCTCCAAGTTTTGATTTCTTTCCGATTAGGAAAATGCAATGCCGCAATTATCGTTAAAATCCATTATTCTCGTTAAAACTAAAAGACATGAAATTATATTGGTATAAATAAAATGAGGCAAGATTCTAAAAAACCTGTCTATTTATTTTTATTTTTTTTTTATTAAACTAATAATTTTAAAAAGAAGTATCCTGGTGAAATAAAATTCCGCAAGTTTCGTAATAAATTGTCCACTTTTCCCATATTCTTCCTCTTAAAACTAATAATTTTCAAAAGAGCTGAATACAATACCGCAAGTTTTGTTAATCATTAGTTTTTCAGATTTTTCTTTTTAAATTTTTGATTCATAACCAAAGCAATTACAAAAGTTTTGGCTATAAAATGGCACTTTATTTGTATAAGTTGTAGGCGTTGAACGACCTGAAGAGACAAACATCATATTTAACCATATTATCATAATTAATTATTAATTATGTATAAAGGCAAAAACTGATATGTAACTTAAATATCCAAAATTATACCGAGCACTGATAAACGTCATATCATTTCAATTCTATTATTGCTAGTTTTGACAATCTACCATTTTAAAATATATAATTCAGGTCACTTTAATATAAAACTAATCAGGTGAAAGCAAAACCATATAATTTTGCCCACAAAAACAAAAAAAAATCAAAAAAAAGTTTATATTTTTTTGCGGGGGGGGCGCGTGGGGAAAATGGGGAAATTTTTTTTATCGTTTTATGTATTTTTTTTTACAAAAAAAAAGAAAAAAAAAACAAAAAAAGTTTTTCGTGAAAATCGGAAAAATTCAAAAAAAAACAACTTCAAATGCTTAGGGCGGGCGAACCATATGACATAGGCGCATGAAACCTAGAATAAACATTAATCTGCCTCCAAAAGAATGTATATTAAAATTTTGTGGGAATCGGTTTAGTCGGTAGAAAGTTATCGGGGATCAAAAATTAAAAAACGCGATTTTTTAAATTGCTTCGGGCGGGCGACCCATAGGACCTAGGCGCATGAAAGATACGTATGAACCGATTCCACCACCTAGAGGATCTACATGTAAAATTTCATGGGGATCGGTTTAGCCGTTTTTGAGCTTAATGGTAACAAAAATTTTGATGCTTAAATTTTATATATATAGACTAGCTGACCCGGCAAACGTTGTTTTACCTTAATAAATTTGTAGAATTTCATACGATAGGAATTTTGTAAAAAATAAAATTTCAATTTCGCCATAAATAAAAATTTATTTCTTAAAATTTACAATAAAAATCAATCTAAATATGCAAAAATAAACAATTCCGCTTAAAAATAGTAAGGTAAAGTGCAGATTCTAAAAGCGTTGTTGTACCAAACAATTTAATTAATTTTATTCAAACTCAAGAAATCCCTTTGTGTTAAATTTTTGATTTATAACCAAAGCAATTACAGAAGTCTTTGGCTATAAAATGGCACTTTATTTGTATAGGTTGTAGGCGTTGAACGACCTGAAGAGACAAACAACAAATTTAACCATATAATTATCATAATTAATTAATCATGTATAAAGGCAAAAACTGATATGTAACTTAAATATCCAAAATTATGCCGAGCACTAATAAGCGTCATTTCAATTCTATAATTGCTAGTTTTGACAATCTACCATTTTAAAATATATAATTCAGGTCATATAAACATTAAATAACCACCCACATTATTTTTAAATTATATATTTATCATTTATAAAAATAAAAATAATTTTAAATTATAACTTATCGATTCCAAAATAATGCCGGAAGTTGTATCATACATTGACCTTTTCTGTATGAATAAATTTATGAAATGTATGTGGAGTTATTAATCCTTTAGTGCCATGTTGTGGACTATATTTTTTGTTATTCCATCTTTTGCTAACACAAACAAATTTGACGGTTTGCCCACTCGAGAACATGCCACATAGAGTTGACCTTGGAAAAAACATGGTGTAAGATCCAAACCATAAACAGACAATGTTTGGCCTTGGGATTTATTAATGGTCATGGCAAATGCCAATCTAATTGGAAATTGATGCCGTTGGAATTGAATTGGAACATCGGTAGGTATGATAGGGATACGGGGCATCAATACCTTTTCACCACGATACTGAGACCATTTAATATGGTGACTTCTAAAACAGTTTTCATCAATTTTCTAATTACTAATCGAGTACCGTTGCATAATTTTGGTGGATTTAAATTTTGGAGCAAAATAACAGGGGGGACCTAATCTTCAGTTGTAGATGCATGCCGGGCAGATCTAATGAGTTTAAAAATTCTGTTGGATAATTCACCGCCTCTGCTGAATAAGGATTTGTATGTAACTAAATCCCCTGGTAGTAATTGTTGTATCTTAAAATTTAAATAATTGACGTCTACATTTTTCGCGGCTAAAATTTCGTTCAGCTAACCAATCATGGTTCATGTATTTTGTCTGTACCCAAGGAAAAACATGTTCAAAGAGGGTATTTTGCGAATCGACGATTAATTAAAATCGATAGGTAACTTTACATATTCAGTTTTATCTGTAGTTAATTTTCCATTACCGATATCTAATAGTTGTTTTAAGAATGTGGTAGCGGATGGATCTTGGAGCGTTTGAACACGCATATTTATTTTCAACTTTAATTTTTCAACATTTTGCCACAATGGCGATGATAGGCAAGCATTTATCTCATCCGCGTACGTTGAACGTGGAATGACGGGAAACGTTTGCCTAAAATCGCCTGACAGAACCATCAGTAAACCACCAAATATTTTGTCATTGTTTAATATCTTTTAAGGTCCTGTTCAACGCCTCTAACGAATGTTTGTGCGCCATAGTGCATTCATCCCAAATGATAATTTTACACTGTTTTAGCAGTGTAGCCATAGAGGATTGTTTTTTTATGTTGCACACAGCATCTGGATTATTTTGAATATTTAGGGGCAGCTTAAATACTGAATGAGCTGTTCTGCCGCCATCTAACAACAATGCCGCTATGCCAGATGATGATGCTACGGCAAGTGCGATGTTATTATTTGAACGTATTTTTGCCAGAATTAATGAAATTAAGAATGATTTACCAGTTCCACCAGGGGCATCTAAAAAAAGAAGCCACCTTGATCTGCCAATATTGCAAGTATAATTCGGTCGTATATTATACGTTGTTCTTCATTTATTAGGGGGACATACTGATTAACGACTGCTACCATTTTCACACTATTGTATTGCAATTCACGCCTTATCTCATCGTTTACTACTATCAGTTGCATTACGAAGAGGCGATTCTATACAGTAATGAGTTAAAGGAAGGTTGGCAATATGAATGCAGAGATCCTCAATAGCAATCAAGGCTTAATTATATATATCGTGATTAAATGTAATGTTTAAATCGTTAACCCGTGCACGATGTTTATGCAGTATATCGTCACTCATTGAATCTTTGTTGTTCTCCCACAATTTCTTTGCTTGGGTAGGAGAACATGTAGTTAGCATGCAAATAGTAAACGAATTTGCCTTGCTATACATTTTAAAGCTGCTTCCGTAGCATAAGTTCCTGATTGTCGTCTTCGAGCAAGCCTAGTGCAAGCAAGGCAAGCATCTTTATATGTTGGATATTGTTGTCCATTTACTTTGCGTAGGTCTTGAAATGACAATGGGCCGATAACGTTAATTTTCAAAAAACATGTGTTTAATTTTTAACTAATTAATGATCAAATTCAAATAATATTAATACCTCCAGCAGAATCTCGTTGTTTAATTTTTATGCAATATCCATCTTGCCCCTTCCAGAAGATCAGAGGGTATTGGAGAGGAAAGAACGGTGTGTATCAGCAATGAATTGAAGATTATTATTTCTTCTTCGAATTACTATTTCTCGCAGAGTGGAGGGATCGCCGACCACAATTCCAGCAACATCATCAATAATCGGTGCATTAAATCTACGAATGTGGTGTCCAAAAGGTGTTTTATCAGGATTTATGACTATAGCGTGATCGTCGCTTTTTAATTTGTGGATGTGGGATTTAAATATTTTTAACAATTCATTGTGCTGATTAAATATGGCATCTAGCTCGCCAATAATGCGTCTTGCAAAAAGAGAATGGAGGTTGTAGTTACATCGTGCTTCTACGCGGGCAAGGGAGCTTCCGAAATCCTCACCACCCATAAAATAAATTTGTAAAAATTTGTGGGGTTTATTTGGCATTGGCAGCATTGAGCCCATTTTGTGATAAATCTGTCCTTTGATTTTGAATGTTGATTTAAATTGTGACCATTTGCAGCATTATTCGTTATTATATTCGTGGCTCCAAATGATGTCATTTGGAAACATGAATTGAATGTTCGTATTTACTTTAGGAAAAAGTTTGAACCTGGATCAATCCCAGTAAGTAAGCCCTTTAGGATTTCAGGAGGATATTCAATTTCAGGAAGTTTCACCTTTCCATTTATATTTTAGGCATGGCAATATTGGCATTGAACATTCATATATCACGTTTGGATTAGCATAATATGTAATATCGGGCTCGTATCGAAATGCAAGACGAAATAATGAATTAGAGGCAAAAGTTGAATGATGATCTTGATGTCGTTGTTGATCATTTGTTCGTCGGGCCACTGATTTTTTGTTTTTCATGATTTTTGCTTTTCTAATATGACGGCCCAAATTTTTTTTGCTTGCAACCATTAGGATTATTTAAAGGCAGACTTCTGGCTCATGAGTTTGTCTTAGGAGGCTTATATAATCGGATTATTAAAAAAAGTGGTGCTAGAAGGCTCAAAATTAGTTAAAAAAGAGCTATAAAACTTAAGTGTATTAGAAAATCTATTACAGAACGCCGTATTCTACGTAAGCGCGGCTACTTATAAGTTATATGCAGAGACGTATTGAAGGGGGGTGGGGGGGGGGGGGGGGGTGAAGCAAAGGGGGCCATTGCCCTTTTTAATAATTTTATTTTTTATACCGTTAGTTAAAGAAACACCAATCGAGTAAGGTATTTGCCTGCATACCCTAGAAGCAATGTTAAATTGATAAATCAAATGCTAGAATATATGTATAGTCTTTGTTATGCATAATTTAGTTAATGATGTATAGTTTTTTGTAAATAAAAGTTAAATATTCGAAACGGTCGCCGATTATTATATAGGGTTTCATGTATTTCAGAATGCCAAATCAGATTAATGCAGAAACGAATAAATTTTCAAAATGATAAAATTTTGAAAAAAAACCCAAATTATTTTGGGCCAGCGATAAGACCTAGTATGAAGAATCAATAACATCCTATTGTTCCTCCTATGGAGTTCACATATAAATTTTATGGGTATTTGAGCCATGACGGGAGAATAGTTATAATTTTGCCCCAAAATTAAGAAAAGGCTATAAAATTTTATGGGTTTGGAATAGAAGAGTCAAATATTAAGGTTATATGTATTTTTTTATGCCAAATTAGATAAAAGCAAGAATAAAAAAAATAGCTAGAAATTGGCAAAAAATTCGGAATATAACAATATAAAACGATGAGGGCGGGCGACGCATATGACCTAGGCGTTTGAAAGTTAAAAAAAATACTATTCTGTTTCCTACGGAACATACATATAAAATTTTGTGGTAATCGGTTTGCTCATTATGGAAAAATAATAGAAATTTCGCCCAAAAAATAAAGAAAAGGCTATAAAAACATAAGGGTTATTGGTAGAAGAGTCAAATTTGGGGATTATATGTATTTTTATACACCTAATCAGGTAAAAGAAAAACCAAAAAATTTTGCCCAAAAATGGCAAAAAATTGATAAAAAAACAGTTTGAATTGCTTCTGGCGGGCGACTTATAGGACAATGTGGAAAAATTTTTTATAGCGTTATATGTATTTTTTTATGCCAAATTAGATGAAAAAATAAACAGAAAAGTTGATCGTGAAAATCCGAAAAATTCATAAAAAAAACAATTTTAAATGCTAAGGGCGGGCGAACCATATGACATAGGCGCATGAAACCTAGAATAAAATTAATCTGCCTCCAAGAGATTGTATATATAAAATTTTGTGGGAATCGGTTTAGTCGGTAGAAAGTTATCGGGGATCAAAAATTAAAAAACGCGATTTTTTAAATTGCTTCGGGCGGGCGACCCATAGGACCTAGGCGCATGAAAGATACGTATGAACCGATTCCACCACCTAGAGAATCTACATGTAAAATTTCATAGGAATCGGTTTAGCCGTTTTTGAGCTTACTGGTAACAAAAATTTTGATGCTCAAATTTTATATATATAG